>JAJAGP010001835.1:0-155450 GCA_025084515.1 Ancistrus triradiatus | reverse complement strand
TGGAATGCAGTGTTTTCCTTTATCCAAAAATAATGCTTTTCTTGTAAACCAAAAAGTTCTATTTTGGTCTCATCCGTCCACAAAACATTCTTCCAATAGCCTTCTGGCTCGTCCACGTGATCTTTAGCAAACTGCAGACGAGCAGCAATGTTCTTTTTGGAGAGCAGTGGCCTTCTCCTTGCAACCCTGCCATGCACACCATTGTTGTTCAGTGTTATTCTGATGGTGGACTCATGAACATTAACATTAGCCAATGTGAGAGAGGCCTTCAGTTGCCTAGAAGTTACCCTGGGGTCCTTTGTGACCTCACCAACTATTACACGCCTTGCTCTTGGAGTGATCTTTGTGGGTCGGCCACTCCTGGGGAGGGTAACAATGGTCTTGAATTTCCTCCATTTGTAGACAATCTGTCTGACTGTGGATTGGTGGAGTCCAAACTCTTTAAAGGTGGATTTATAACCTTTTCCAGCCTGATGAGCATCAACAACTCTTTTTCTGAGGTAGTGTGGACAAAAGAGTCACAGCTTGGCAGAGGGAAGATTTGAAGTCAGGACCCACTGGTCCACAGTCAAACCATGTTATCTCATATATTATATATGCAGGGGAGAGATATTATTTGATCTTAGGATATTATGCTGACAAAGCATGCACAGAAAATTATTACCTCAAAGAAACTAAAACAATCAATTATCCTTTGTTATGTGCCGAATGAGCATAAGAAATAAACAGCACTGATGGACATCCATGGTCATATGTCATACTGGTACTAATACAGAGCCCTTCATCTGCAACTCAAACCTCCTTCAAACCAAACTGCTCCATGTTTATCATCTTCAGTTAATGAAACCTCACCATCTCACCTGTACATGTCACTTCATGAACCTTTGGTTGCTATACTGTACATAATTTAGTTCATAAGATTAATAAGTATTACTTTGCCTACAAGAAACGCTCCACCTGCCTGCTATGCAGCTCAACCCTTGTCATAAAGTCCACTAATTAGTCCACTGGGTTCTTTCATATGTTCACATTGAAGGTTTTTGCGTGCCTTTTCCAGCACATTCTACCTGAATATTACTGATCATGAGTATCACACAATGCTCTTTATCCAAAAATTGTGTGTAATCCTTCCAGTATGGATGTAGGATATGCCAATTAAAGTATGTCTTCCTTTCACACTCAATTGCCTGAGAATCACACTCTGTAGCTAACACACCCAATGACTGAACACAATGGCAATAAGTGGACACACAGCCTAAGTATGCTTGGGCTACCACAATAGACCACATAGTCAGAGGTAGGTAAACTGGGTCAAGGCTACACAGAAAGGACAGAACTAACAAGGAGACAACCTAACCATGAAATAGTTCCCTAAACAGACAAAGGAAATAGACAAGTGCTAGTCAGAGTAGGCAGGTAGAATACAATAGAGTAAAACATAAGACAATCAAATATCAAACTAAATAGCTGGCAACAAACCTAAGGAGAAGGTAATATCTGGCTACACAGACTATGCAGGGTGAAGCAGGCCAAAAGTGCAGAAGGACACTGCTGCAACTGGCAATGAATAAATTGGGAGTTAATTGGGAATGAGCTGAAGCCGAGTGTCTTTATTGCGACTTTAATAACTGTTTAGTCTTGGTCAAGATCCTGAGCTGATCCTAAAAATACTGGAGCCAAGAATGGATGGGATCCAGTCCATTTGACAGTATCACACACTCACTCAGGCAGGCATTGGGCGATATAGTCACCAGTTCAGTGAACGGAAACCCATGTGGAAATGTGGGTAATATACCAAACTATACACAGTGGTGACTAAAAGTGTGTGAGCTCTTTAGTTTTCTATGTTTCTGTCTATATATGGCCTAAAATATCACAAATTTCATACAAGTCTTAAAAGTACATAAAGGACCCCAAAATAAGTCACAAAATTATAATTGGTAATTTATTTATTGATCCAATAATACATTGATACTGTGGGTGGCAAACATAAGGAATTTGGAAAGTCTTCAGTCCCTTTCACTTTTTATCACATTTTGTTATGTTGCAGCCTTGTTCTAGAATGAAAAAATAATAATAAATAAATAAAAAACATAATTCAATAAATGAAATGAAGGTTTTTCCCCATCATTCTGCACTCAGTTCTGTACCACAATGTGAAAGTGCAAATTTATTAAAAAGGAAAAACTAAAATTTCACATGGACATAAGCATTCAGCCCCTTTGCTATGACACTTGAAATTTAGCTCTGGGTTCCTCCCATTTCTCTTGATCATCTTTGATATGTTTCTACACCTTGATTGGAGCCACCTGTGGTATATTCAGCTGATTGGACATGATTTGGAAAGACACACACCTGTCTATATAAGGTCTCACAGCCAACAATGCTAAAAAAACAAGCCAGGAGTTTCTACAACGACTCTAAGCACACAAGTAGTTCTACCAAAAAAAGGTTAAAGAAGAATAATGTTTTGAAATGACAATAGAAATGTTGTAGAAGCAGTGAACATCAGGAAATCACCCAACATCCCAGAGCTGAAACTGTTTTGTATGGAGGAAATGGCTGAAACTCCTTCAAGTCGAACAGTTACTGGAAATTCACACCCGAGACTGAAAGCAAAGGTTACATATTTTTGCCACTCTCAGATTAAGCAATAGTGGGTGATTTTCCTCTGTAAATAAGTGGCAGCGTGTACCACTCTGTCCCATTTGTTTAATTGGATTTTCTTTATCTACTGTGTGACTTTAGAAAATCTGAAGCTCATGTTTATGCAGAAATGCATCAAATTCTGAAGGGTTCACATACACCATTGTAGGCAGTAATTAGAGGCGAGTGTTGAACCCTGGGCTTTGGAGCGGTGAGCCACCCATGAATTCATTCGATCCGTTGCTCTGTGACCTTTCAGGGTTGTAAACTTGCTCTGAGAGTCTGACTTTTCTAGCTTTCATTTCATGGACCATACGTGAGCTGGATGTAGAAAACGGCTGCATGTTTCATCAGAATGAAAGCAGGGTTGATCACACTCGTCCTGTTTTGATCCAGCTCCTGATCTAAACCTTTCACTCACTCAGCATCATTTCAAAATAAAGAGCTCATTGACATTACAGAAACATGCTGGCACCAGCACTTTTTCTTAGGAACGCCTTAAAGCTCCAAACCTATTAAAACTAGGATTTGCAGCCATCCATTTTTAAGGCTAACCACTATTAAAATTCAAATGTAGTCTGATAACGTGGAGTTTCATGTTTTACCAAACTGACTGTGACGTTTCTGTTCTACACTGAGTCTTAAGGGTGAGAAGAAATGAATGCATTGAATGTCCTATAAATAATTGAAGTGAACCTACAGTAGATTAACTCTCATCCATCCAGCCTGCTAGCTGTCCTGCTCAAGAAGTGAGAAGTGAGATGTTCCTACTGGCTGTTATACAGGAAACATGTGATTAGGAGCAATACTCTGATACTCTAGCATTCAAATGATGCTTGTAGTATTAGGGGCCCAATGTGCCAAGAAAACCATACTATTGACGACACCTTGGACTTGTTGATGCAAGGCATGTTAGATCCATGAGTGGTTGACCTAAACTGTTTAGCCTAAACCCACTGCAGCAAAAATATTCGTCAGAGCAGACAACATTCTTTATTGACCCCGTACAAGATGTAGCATCAGATTCCTGTTGAATGAGCTCATTCCACCTTCTCCTGTTGAAGCCCATTCGCCTCAAGGTCACATGGGCAAGAGATGACTTGATCAAAGTTCTACAATACAGAGTTACATTCGCAAATGCCACTTAAAATGTTACTGTTCACAAAAGAAGCCTTATGTTAACCATGTCCAGAATCATCGACTTCTCTGTGCTTAGACATAGCTAGGCTGGACCATCACAGTGGAAACATGTATTGTGGTCAGACCAATCAGTATTCCAGATCATTTTTGATAGAAATGAACACCATGTGCTCTGGACCAAAGACGAAATGAAACAAAGACTGTTCTCAGGAATAAAGCTGCTTTCAAGACGACATCTTTTTCAGGGATGTTTGTGCAATTTCCACAAATACAATGCAAAACAAGCCAAATCACTCAGCCTTTGATTGTAATCACTGGTAGACTGCACCTGTTTGAAATCACAACATTATTTAGCTTTTTTTTACCTCATTACTAGTGCAAAATTGCTCCCGTGCCAACGTATTTTGGAATGTGTTGCAGGCCTGAAATGCAGGAATGGATGTTTATTAAGAAATGAAATGAAGTTGCCAAGACAAAACCTGAAATATCTTGGGTTCATACTGACTGCAATGGAATAAAAGTCGGTTAAAACACAGAACAGGTCTCTTTTCCCTTCTGTGTATTAACTCAAATATGCTCACAAACCACACAAACCTTAAGACCAAAGATCATGCCCCCTTATTCTCTTAAGCATGGTTTTGCTGGTCCAGGCTAGCTCCCAGGGTATTGGCCTTGTCATTAATTAAACAGGATGTGCCTTTACCTTCTGTACTGGTCTTCAGCTCCAGCAGAGACTCTTTGTGAATGAGAACTTCGAGTAGGACTCTCACTCCATCTCAATGCACATACTGACCTGAAAAAGTCAATAAACCCAGTCTGCCTGCAAGTGCAGATCCTGAGGCAGTGATAAAAGGGAGCATCTGCACTCGTGAGAGTTCTTTCCTGTCTCCCTCATGACCCCAAGTAGGAGAAATCCAATCATTCCAAATATATACAGGGAAAAAAAAAAATCTCTCATGTATTTGTGCTCGGCGTTCATAATACACCCTGCATTTGCAACACTGCTCTTTGGCACTCAGAGATTCAATACAACATATGGACCTCTCATTTAGAGGTCTAGGTTCACTTTATTATTCGTTTTATAAAGTACTAAATTATATTCTGAAAGCCCACATTCTTTGAGAGCCACAATTTTTCCGTAATGACATTAGATGCCAAAGATGACAAATGTCAACTCAGACTGAATAGGGAACAAACTCATCCGAACTCATCGTTCATCTCTGTGGAATACTAGAAATAATGCAGATTGAAAAATCTTTTAAGCGTATATGACGTTCTATCTTAATAGAAAATGCCGTGAAAAGAACTGCGTTATGTTAGTGTTATTAAACTCAAACTCGTCTTCATGAAGTCTTTTAGACTTTCTGAATGTTTAGCCTTCAGGTTGAAGTCTGAAACATTCTTTTATTTCTTAATTATACATAAGGCTTAATTATTTCAGGGTCAAGGTGGATCAAACAGTGGCATCTTTATACAGACAGTAACCATACATCCAGCGGACTGAAACTGTGATCCTTTATGATGTGGTGGCACAGCGATTAGACTATGGATCATATACTAGAATGTTGTAAGTTCCTGTATCTTTAAATAAAAGTCTTGTAGCCTTGGCAAAGAAGAAGCAGGAAGACCGAGATTGATGGATCTTTATTGAACTGGCTCAAAAGCACTTAATGAGTTCTGAAAGGAGCTACTTCAGGGAGTTAAGGTCATTGCACGACGAACGCGATTGTTTGTGCGATTTATTTACTTGTTAAAGCTTGTGTATAATGACCGTCTTCCACAACAAATGTATTAAAGTTATTTTATTCGCCCCCTGTTTGACTTTTGCAGACTTTCACTGGTGATAGAAAATCCCTGACCAATCACCATTCCTGCTGGTTGTTGGCACAGCATTTGAAAAAGACAACTTGGAAAGACAGCAGAGCAACATTTGCCAGTGAAGATGTGTGGTATGTGTAGTTATTGGAACTGCAGCGCTGATACCTGTGTAATAACATTATCTGACAACGTTTCTGTAGAATAAAAGATGAGACAAAAAACACTGTTCCAAAAAGAGGTAGACAGGTTGTTAATAAACATCCATTCCTGCATTTCAGGTCTGCAGAGCATAAAAAAAAGTTGGGACAGTAAATCTTAAACTTTATAATGCTGCCATTCCTTTGTACAATACTTAAGACGTTTCGGCACAGAGGAAACCAAGTGATTTCAGGTGTTATTTTTCTTTCTGCAAAACAGGTCTTAAGATGGAAAACAGTACAGGGTCATCATTGTCACATTTTTTTGTTTCAGAATTCTCTAGGCAGGCCAGTCCACTACCCGTAGCCTAGCCCTACCTTTGTAATGTGTGCAGCATATGGTTTTGCATTGTCTTCTTAAGAAACGCATGTCTCTGAAAAAGAGGACGGCTTTAAGGCAGTGCACAATGCTCTAAAATCTGCTCTGCAATCTTTTATTATAAGAATTAAAAAGTACCTAATTAATAAGGCTACAGTAATACTTTAAATAAAAAGGAGTACATATTCAAAGAAAACATAATTAAAATAAAATAAAATAAAATGACCATTATATAGACTAAAATAAACAGAATACAATATTATGAAGAGTATAATAAGTAGAAAATATAAAGCTATAGAATAAGACAATATTTTTTTTGGCATGACATGATCACTCAGCTGCAGGAGTTGAAGTTCTTGCCCTCTGATGGTCTGAGAAATGATAAGAAGACTGGAACTGACCATGGAAGAACAGCTTGAGTGGAGCCGGAGCTGGTACCGGAAGAACATCTTAGTGTGTAAAGCACAGCAGCTTAACAGCTCAGAGTCACAAACGAGTAGGCAGGAAGATGAAATGTCTAGTCCAAGGAGAGAAGCAGGAATGGGAGGTCCAGAAAACAGGACAAGGTCAAAGCAGAGTGATCAGACATGAGAGGAGGATGCTCATGAACGGAATTAAAGTGAAACTTTGCATTGAGCTAACAGAGGCGTGGACATAAACAGGCAGGCTAAAGCAGGAAGATATGAGGTAGAAACAAGGGCGAATCAGAAGGGCTGAGTGTGTGCGCTGAGAACGGGAGCTTTTGGGGCAGGATGAGGAGGTGAGACGCATAAAAATGTAGAAAATTCAGCTCTGAGAGCAAGTCATTAAAAATGACAGGACTTACTGTGATGATAATCCAGATTTTACTTGTATTACACAACAATGCATGTGAATGGTACAAGTGATAAAACTGTATACGCCACTGCAAAGAATCGACTTCCTAGGGCATGCTCAGTAAGCTGACAGTATTTCATTACCATTACAATATCATTAAAGTGTCTGTAATGTATAATAAAACTGATGATATTACTGACATCTCAAGGATTCCCTGAAGAAAGGAGAAAAGAATGAAATTACAACATGTCATGTTTATCTATTCATATTCAGTTATTAAAAACACTGCATAAAACTGTTCTGCAACTTGTTCCACAGTAGCTCCTGTCCAATCAGACCGGACGGGATATTGCTCTCCTGCATCGATAAGCCATGGGTGCCAACACCCTGCCAGCACTGGTGACCGGGAGCACAAGACGTACTGCAGCCTCTGAGAGTCTTTTTATAGGGCAGAGTCCTTTTATAGCCTCATGGCAAGACCCAGTGTCAAATCAGACCACACCTGTAGTCGTTAGAGATCTGCCTGAGACAGAACTGCATACAGAGTTCTGCAGCAATCCCACATTTCTATCTGGGTGCTTTATTTTTTGTCAATGAGCATAAATAAATATCTGCTAAATACTGTTCATGTAAAAGTAAATACATACACCGACCTTCTGTAAAATAGCCCAAATGTTCAAAGTACAAGCTTTTTTTTCCCTCCAAAAAATACGTTTCCTGTTAGTGTACTACAATGGACCTCTGTCTCTTCTATTGAGTCCAACATGGTTAAGGATCTTCCTTCACCATGGGACTTCTTAAATTGTTTTTTCAAACATATAAGATTTTCTATTAGACCCCAGTAAAAGCAATATGTCAGACGGTTTTGATGGAAGTCTCCCAAGCCTTACAGCCTTTTCTGTTTCTTTCTATTTCTGTTTATCCTGCTGAAAACGATTTGCAGGAACCTATGAAGTACGTAATATGCGCATACGTTACTATGAGTCATCAGCTCTTATTATTACCGTGTTGCCTCTTTGCTTCAGTGTTGCTTTTGTGAGCTATGATCCAACTAACCAAATGGCTCATGTTGAAAGATATATGTTTTGCCAATGATGCGGATTTGAACACTCTTGAAATATAAAATAATATATAATTAAATAAGATGAGATCAATGACACAGAGGTTTGTTACAGGTCCGTGGGTAGTTGTTGGATGAGAGGTTGTTTAAATACTGCAATTTCTTCCTGTTCCATTACTTGCTGCCATCATGTCACCAAACGTCCTGCCCTGTCATCTTTGTCATCTTTACATATCCGATCTTTATAATTGAACACATCGCTACTGGCTGATGGGTGACAGAGCCTATGACACTTGTTTTTCCTCTTCGTTTTGTTTACTGCGATGTCACTTCCGAGTTGTTCTGGATCAGTGGATCAGTACATTGCAAGTTTAGTTACCTTTTTATTGAATTTGTTGCCTCCAGCAGAAGTGTATTATAGAGGTTCTGTTTTCATCTGTTCTGTGTGTACTTTTGTGTATTGTCTGTAGTCTGATGTGCACAGGCCTTTTCTGGAAGGATTTCTGCACCTTATTTGTACAGATTGTGCACAAATGCAGGAACTTCTAGACCATTGATCAGTGATCAACCGACAAAGATCAGTACAAGATCAAGGTGTGTAATAGTCTACATGGTCACACAGGAACCCAGAGCAACTTCTGAGCAACTAAAGGCGTCTCTCACGTTAACATAAGCCAATGTTAATGAGTCCACCATCAGAAGAACAACGGAGAGAGCTACTACTCTACAAAAAGAACACTGGTGACCATCTGCAGTTTACTAAAGATTGCATGGACAAGCCAGAAGACTAGTGGAAAACATTTTATCAATTTGACCAAAATGGGGCTCTCTCATTTAAATGAATGTGTTATGACTGGAGAAAGGAAAACACTGCATTCTAGAATAAGAACTGTATCCCATATGTGAAACATGATGGTGGGAGTATCAGGGTTTGGGTCAGTATAGCTGCTATTGTGTCTTGCCATCACTGAGGGAAAAATTAATTCTGATTGTAAAGGAAAGTGTCTACACATCTGTCCATGCCCTCAATCTAAAGAAAGTGGATTTTGCAGCAAGACAAGATGTTCTACCAAAGAGTGATTCAAGAAGATTAGTGTTTTGGAATTTCTAAGTCTTGACCTTAATCCAACAGAAATGGTGTGGAAGGACCTGAAGTGAGCAGGTCTTATGAAGAAACTCCTCACCATCCCAGAGTTGAAGCTGTTCTGTGTGGAGGAATGGGCTCGAAATTCTCTAAACTGATTTGCAAAGATTGAAACAATTTGTTTTGATACGGTCCATCAGTCAATGCTGTGCATGGGGGTCACACCAGATACCGAAAGCATCAGTTTACATAATTTGGCCACTTACAGATGTAATGTAATATTGGATCATTTTACTTTTCAGATCAGTTTACTTGCTGTCACCGTCTGTACTTTTAAGACCTGTGAAAAACTGATGATGTTTTAGAGCATATTTATGAAGGAATATAAAAAAATTCTAAAAGCTTCACAACCTTTTAATCAGCAAATAGCTGGAGCTGGCAGGACTGATTATTTTCCCTACCTCCATGTTTGAGTGTATGGACAGCTATTATTGTTGCCTTCAGCCAACAAATTTCATCAACAAAAATTGAGGCCTGTTATTGAAAATAATCTGAACATCACCGCTAAAGATAGACTCAATGTCCCATGTTTTGGGGGAAGGCGGGGAGGGGAGTTATGTTCCTCAGTGAGGGTGGTGTGTAGTTGTGTTTTTGAAAGACTGATTGTTTGGTGTTCACCTCTTCCTTATCCTGTACTACTCACTGTCCTTGGCTGCCTTGCCTTACTCTTCTTGTTTGTGTTTATGGATAAGCTGAGGCTAGAATATTTATGGGGTAGAGACAGGAAAAATGGCTGCAGTTGGTGAATTTCTAAAACAAAAACCTAATAAAATCTGATATAATCTTTCTTGGAAACTCCGTGATTTGGCTAATGAGACTGAGCGGAGATTGTGGTGGGAGGGCGATCTTCACTCAACAATGGACCTAACATCAGCAGCGGTGTTGCAATTATGTTTTCTGAAAGGATAGGAAAGCATCATACAAGTCATTGAATTAGAACAAGAGTGTATTTTAGTGGTTTAAACAGAAACAGGTTTATTTTTGCCTCCAAAGCGAGTGAGATTATTCAATAAACTAAGAAGCGCCGTGCCAAAATACAGCAATAACCTTTTGGTAGTGACATGTGGAGAATGGAACTATGCAACAGATTTCACATTAGCTAGAAACGAAGAGCCTGACTTACAGTCTGCTGTAGCGCTAGACGGGCTAATTAAGATATATGGACAGAGAGATATATTCATTGAAAGAGAAAAAAAGAAAAATCAAACAGAGAAGCAGTACACATGGGTCAAAGCATCTCTAGAATTATTGGATAGATTTTATAGATCAAAAACATAAAATTGTTTAATTTCAAAAGTTATTTTCCATAGTGGATTTTATGACCATCAGATGGCCAAACTAGACTTGTTACTGTTTAGTAGCCTACATTGAAGCCCAGATTTTATTGCCATTTTAATGCAATTCTGTTACAAGATGAGCTCTTTGTTTTTAATTGCAAGGCATTCTGGGACAAATGAAGATTGAAGAAAAGAGTTTAACAGTTTAGGCACAGTGGGAGGTTGGGTAAATGAAAAGTGTGTAAATGATCTTTGCCAAGGCTACTGCCACAACCCCGTAACATGACAAAGCCTGGCTCTTGAACTTGTAGCTGAGAACAGTCTATAGTCCATGTTCTCAGTTTTCTCTTGGGGAGCACATGGCGTCCAGTTCTTCCAAACATGATCTGGAATACTGATTGGTCTGACCACAATACACGTTTCCACTGGCTGATGATCCATCCTAGATGCTTCCAAGCCCAGAGAAGTGAATGTTGTTTCTGGACATGGTTTCTGCACAATAATGTTTTAAGTGGCATTTGTGAATGCAACATATTGCTGCGTTTGACTATATTTAGGCTTGCAACCTTGCCCTTTTAAGCACTGAAATTATTTCAGATTCCTCCTATCGTTTAATGATATGCATTGTAAAGGGAGAAATATGCAAATCCCTTCTAGTCTTTCACTGAGGAACATTGTTTTTTTTTTAAACATTTCAACAATTTTCTCATGCATTTGCTGATGCCAAATCATGATTACAATCACCAGCTGACATTAACCTCATTACTAGTCCCTCTCCCAACTTTCAAATGTGTTGAAGGACTGAAATGCTGGAATGGATGTTTATAAACAAATGAAATGAAGTTGACCAGAGAACACATGAAATATCCTGAGTTCCTACTGTCTGCAATAAAGTAAAAGTCAAAGCCAGGTTTTCTGTGTCTGGTTATCATTCTTTTTAGCATTAGCATTGTTATTGTTTGGTTGTCTCAGTACTGTCTTCATGAGCTTTGTCTGTAGTACTAGCACTGGTTATATTAGACTACAGTATCATTTTGCCTTAGCACGGTCTGTTTGTTTAGAATTGTAGCACTGAGTATTTGCATTGTTTGACAGTCTTAGCATTGTCCAAGTGTTGTACCGTTTCTATTATCCTTGGTCTTGCTGGTAGTGTCCATTTGTTATAGCATAGCCTTGTCCTGTTTCTATGGTCACAGTGCCTCGGTACGTTAGGATAGCATCATGTTTATCCGCCGGATAATTTGGTTCCATGTCATCCTATATAAACTGTGTTCCACTATGCCTTATGCAAATGAGGAAAGGACACTTGCACCTACGTCCATCTTCCTTCCCCTGCTGGATGTAGATCGTGACACCGCCAAACTGATGGAGCCTGAAACTAATATACTGAAGCTGGAATCACATCACATCGCTTTCCGCAGAGGCTTCTGGGTGAGGTGATCTTGGCATCGGCATACCCACTTCAGAGACACTCTGGAATGGGACTTGGCAAAAGCAGACAACTCTCCACACTTTCTCTGTGGCAGGAGAAGAAAAGCGGAAAGAAGAAAGGTCACTACACTTGCTTAAGAGACCAGGACTAACAGTCTTTGAAGACACTTCAAAGAAATACATGTATGCTGTGGATGGCACCTAGTAACCCCACTGTATGCACACTGTGCCCTGTTTTGAGAAAAAGGAAGAAGCCTAAAAACAGCTACAATGCTAAAGCCCTGAGGCTACGTTCATACTACTGAGATGGTGGTTTGAAAAATTTAACACTGTGATGACCGTGATGAGTTTGTGTGTGCTCCAGATTGTATGGACCATTTACTCAATTACCTTCAAAGAAGAGCATGTTTATTTACACTCATTGACCAAAAAAAAAAAAAGAAATAAAGAAAGAGTTGCTGGAATTATAATTCGCTCGAGATGATAGGGTTACAGTGGGTAACAGTCCTTGTTTCTCGTTCACTATACCACTGCAAAGGAAGGCAGCGTTGGCTGGCTGTCAAAGGCAGGACACATACTGGACACAGTGATGACAAATTCTTCTGCTAAGCTCCTGGAAATGGTCCAAGCAGAGACAGTGGTGTGTAGTAAAGTTTCCACCTGTGTCTGGATGGTGGACAACGAAATTGTGCTTATAGGTGGATCAAACAATCCTCTCTACTGGTGGCCCATCTGTTTGCTGTGTGCCACTTTTTAAAACACCCAAGTCAGAACAGCCGAGATGATGGACAGTTTATCAGAATGACCATCCTGCTTCTCTCCGTCCAACGATGTGCCCCCTCTCAAAGTCTGTCATTGTCCTAGATTGTGTCGTAGAGGCATGTCTAGCAGCAACAATCTCTCACCAAGAGGTATACTACCCAAAAGTAGCTTCTGAGAGACTTTTTACAGGGCAGTGGGGGAAGCATTTTTACACGCTCTTGTGGCAAGACCCAGTGTCTAATCAGACCACACCTGTAATCAAGTCTGCCTGAGACATGTTTGTGTATGAAGCCTAAGAGATCCCGCCAATGTCAGTCTCAATAGAGTGCCATTTATTAACTCTGTAGAGTTTACTTCACTTTCTTAAACGTCACACATGTGCCCCTGATAGACAACACATCTACAACAACACATTTTGTATGTATATATATATAGAGAGAGAGAGAGAGAGATGAGAGAGAGAAAAAGAGAGAGAGCGAGAGCGAGAGAGAGAGAGCGAGAGAGAGAGAGAAGCGAAGGAGAGAGAGAGAGAGAGGAGTAGAGAGAGAGAGAGAAGCGAGAGATAGCGAGCGAGCGAGAGAGGAGCGGAGAGATGGAGATAGAGAGAAAGAGAAGAAAGAGAGAGAGCGATGAGAGAGCGATAGAGAGAGAGAGATGATGAGAGAGAGAGAGAGAGAGAGAGAAAAAGAGAGAGAAGAAAAAGAGAGAAAGAGAGAACAAGAGAGAGAGAGAGAGACGAGGGAAAAAAAAAAGAGAGAGAAGAAAGAGCAGAGAGAGAGAGAAAAAAAAAAAAAGAGAGAGAGAGAGAAAAAAGAGACAGAGAGAAAAAGGAAAGGTAGATAGAGAGAGATAGAGAAAAAGAGAGAGAGAGACACAGCAAAGAGAGAGAGATAGAGAGAGAGAGATGAGAGAGAGAGAGAGATGAGGAGAGACACAGAGAAAAAGAGAGAAGACAGAGAAAAAAGAGAGAGAGAGAGAGAGTAAAAAGAGAGAGAGAGAGAAAAAGAGAGAGAGAGAGAAAAAGAAGAGAGCAGAGTATGAGAGAAGGAAAGAAAAAACGTACGAGAGAGAGAGCAAAGGATAAAAAAAAAAAGGAGAGAGGAGAGGAGAGATAGGAAAGAGAGAGAGAAGAGAGATACCCGAGAAAAAGAGAGAGAGAAAAAAAAAAAAAAAGAAGAGAGAGAGAGAGAGAAGAAAAAAAAAAGAGAGAGAAGGAGGGGGAAGGGAGAGTAGATAGAGAAGAGGGGAGAGGGAGGAGAGAGGAGAGAGGGGAGAGAGAAGAGAAGGGGGGGGGAGAGAGAGAGATCCGGAGAGAGAGAGAGATAGAGGGGGGGGGGAAGAGAGAGAGAGATGAGAGAGAGAGAGAGAGAGAGGGGAGAGGAGAGAGAGTAAGAGAGAGTAGATGAGGAGAGAGGAGAGAGAGAGAGAAAAAGAGAGAGAGAGAGAGAGTAGAGAGAGGATAGGAAAAAGAAAAGAGAGAGAGAGAAAAGATAGAGAGAGAGAGAGACACAAGAGAAAAGAGAGGAGAGAGGAGAGAGAGAGAGAGAGAGAGAGAAAAAGAGATAGCGAGAGAGAGGTAGAGGAGAGAAACAAGAGAGAAGAGAGGAGGGAGAAAAAAGAGAGAGAGAGAGAGAGAGAGGAGAGAGAAAAAAAAAAAGAGCGAGGAGAGAGAGGAGAGGAGAGAGAGAGAGAGGAGGTAGGAGAGAGAGAGAAAAGAGAGGAGAGAGAGAGAGCGATAGAGAGAGAGAGAGAGAGAGAGAGAGAAACCGAAGAAGAGAGTAGAGAAAAAGAGATGATTCGAGAGACTAGAAGATAAAAAAAAGAGAAGAGAGAGAAAAAGAAGAGAGAAAAAAGGAGAGGAGAGAGAAAAAAAAGAGAGAGAGAGAAAAGAAAGGAGAGAGAGAGAAAAAGAGTAGAGGAGAGACAGAGAAAAAAGCGAGAGAGCAAGACAGAGAAAAAAGAGGAGAGAGAGAGAGAAAAAGGAGAGAGAGAGAGAGGATCGAGAGGAGTGAGAGAGAGAGAGCGAGGCGAGAGAGAGAGAGAGAGAGCGAGGAGAGAGAGAGAGAGAGAAAGAAAAAAAAAAGAGGAGAGAGAGAGAAAGAAATAAGAGAGAGAGAGAGAGAGAGAGAGTAGAGAGAGAGAGGAGGAGAGAGAGAGAGAGAGAAAAAGAAAAAGAGCGAGAGATAGAGGAAAACGAGAGAGAGTGGGGGGGAAGAGAGAGAGAGGGGGGGAGAGAGAGAGAGCGAAGAGATAGAGAGAGGAGATAGAAGAGAGAAATAGAGAGAGAGGAGAAAGAAGAGAGAGAGAAAAAAAAGAGAGAGAGGAGATAGGAGAGAGAGAAAAAGCAAAAAAAAAGAGAGAGAGAGAGTAGAAAACCGAAAAAGAAAAAAAGCGAGAAAGGGGGAGGGGGAGGGGGAGAGAGAGGAGAGAGAGAGGTGGGGGGGGAGAGAGAGATGAGAGGATCGTATCTTCTTTGCTGCACCCGTTCGCTCTACCTTTTCCCTCCTTTACCTCCTAGCTTTCTTCCCTTGCTCCCCCCTATCTTCCTGTTCCTTGCGGCACGGTTGTTGAGGAGGGGGGGGTATGAGAGAGAGAGGGAGAGAGAGAGAGGAGAGAGGGTGGAGAGAGGTGAGGGAGAGAGAGAGAGAGAGAGAAGAGAGAAGGAGAGAGAGAGATGCGAGAGAGAGAGAGAGAGAGAGAGAGAGAGAGAAGAGAGAGAGGAGAAGAGAGAGGAGAGAGAATGATGAGAGAGGGAGAGAGAAAAAAGAGAGAGAGAGCGAGAAAAAGAGAGAGAGGGGGAGAGAGAGGAGTAGGGTGAGGGGGAGCGGAAGAGAGATAGAGCGAGGGGGCGTTGGGCGGAACTCCCGGGAGAGCGAGAGACAGAAGACGACTCACATGAGAGAGGGGGGGGGGGAGAGTATTAACCGCATGAATACACACAATCAAATAAGGAGCCCACAACCCCTGAGCGAGAATAAACAACAAGAGACGACTGTAGAGCGATGCCCACTCTCAACAACGAGCAGACCGCCAGAGGCAGCCACAAAAAGAGAGAGAGACACGCTATGATCCCCTCGAGACGACAAAGAAGGCCTTGAGATACCTGAGAGAGAATCTCAAAGAGAGAGCGAGAGAAACAAAAGGAGAAGAGAGAGAAAAGAGGGAGAGCAAAAAAAGGAGGAGAGAGAGAGGATGATAGAGAGATGAGAGAAGAGAGAGAAAGAGAGAGCGCGGAGAGAGAGAGGGAAAGAGAGATGGAGCGATGAGAAAGGCGAGAGGAGAGATAGAGAGAGAAAGAGATGACGAGAGAGAGAGAGAGATAGAGAGAGAGAGAGATTGAGAAGAGGATGCAGAGAGAGAGAGAGAGAGAGAGAGAGAGAGGAAGAGAACGAGAGAGCGAGAGAGAGAGAGAGAGAAAAAAGAGAGAGAGAGAGAGAGAGAGAGAGAGAGAAAAAGAAAGAGAGAGTAGAGAGAGAGAAAGAGAGAGAGAAGACTGAGAGAGAGAGAGGATGAGAGAGAGAGAGAGAGAGATAGAAAAAGGATCAGAGAGAGAAAAAGAGAGAAAAAAGAGCGAGAGATATGTAAAAAGATAGAGAGATGAGAGAGAGGAGAGAGCGAGAGAGAGATGATATCTATATAGCAGTAGAGAGATATAGAGTAAGTATTGACGAGCTAGAGATACGATGAGAGGAGATAATATATATATATTGAATAGAATAGAGAGTATAGAGATATATAGTACAACATCACTATATAATATATTCTATATATATAAATATAAAAATTAGGGATACCCGACATACACAGTGAGGCAAAAAAGTATCGAGTCAGCCACTGATTGTGCAAGTTCTCCTGCTTAGAAAGATGAGAGGTCAGTAAATTTCATCACAAGTACACTTCAGCTATGAAAGACAAAATGAGAAAAAAAAAAAAAATTCCAGGAAATCACATTGTGACACAATGCCTGTCTCGAACCATTTCATCTTTGAGCCCTCAATACTCACACGTAGCTGCCCTCTCCCATAGCCTGGTAAGAAAGTTGTCCATTGGCTCATCTGTCTCATTGCCTACAGCAGCCAAACATGCATCTCTCATAAATAACATTTTTAGATGGTTTGAAATGGTCACTTAAAGCATCCATAATAGCACCGGGGTCTTTCTTTTTCTCCAGTCAAAAAGAGATTGTGATTGTCAGTGGCAGCATTCACTTTCCATGAGTCGCTGTTGCGTAGCTGCTTTCACCTCTTCAGGTTTATCCTGCAGCCCCACCATTAGCATGTAACCCTCAAACTCTGCTTTGAAAGGGTCCCAATTCTTTGATAAATCCCCAGTCATACGCATGCCCTCAGGGGCGGGAGTGTTGCTCTTCGCCATCGTCGTCTGCCAAGTTACACTTCTGACACCATGTTTGTGTATAAAGCCTAAGAGAACACGCCAATGTCAGTCTCAGAGTGCCATTTATTAACTCTCAGCCATCGCCATATGTCGAGGTGCACTTTCTTATAATGTCATGCATATGCCGCACCGATATACAACACACCTACAAACAAGACATGCAGAGTTTAGCAACATTCTGACCTTTCTAACTGGCTGCTTTATTTATTTATATTCTGTCAATGAGTATATATTTTTATTTCATCAAGTAAGACTAGCCACTGGCTCACAAGAAGGAACAAAGCCATATAAATATTTTGTCTGATCAACTTTATTTCAACTTCAAGCTGTCAATCTTTTTCCAGCATTTTTTTTTTTTAAAAAGACAATACAAAACAACATGCTGCACACATTACAAAGACATGGTTGAGGAAGAAGAGAGTACAAGTACTGGACTGGTCTGCCTGCAGTTCTGACCTGTCCCCAATAGACATTGCGTGGAGAAATTGGAAACAAAAAAAAAAATGGAACAGGGACAACCCTGTAGTGTTAAACACCTTAAGACGTTTGCAGTAAGAATGGAACAAAATAACACCTGAAACACTAAATCGCTTGACATCCTCTGTGGCAAAACAGCTTTAGTGTTGTGAGAAGAAACGGCAACACTAAACTGGTAAATGCTTTACCTTCAGGACTTTTCTTTTAAATTAGAAAAGAAATGTAGGTAATTTTTTATTTTGCATTTTCCGTAGCGTTCCAACGTTCTGATTTGGGATTATAAAATCAGAAGGCTACTTTTGGTGGACTGGAGGTTTGGGTACTGGGTAAAGTTGTGTGTGTTAAAGATGATGGAGATTTAAAAGTGATGATTTTCCAGTCTGACAATCATTGTCTTAATGAAGGGTTTGTAAAGTCTCTCACTCTTGGACGCAAATAGAAGATCAAATTATATTAGTCTGTTGGAAGAATGGAGACCGAGGTAGATAAAAGTTCAGTGTGGGGAGTTTATTTACTTGCTAGTGAACCAACGAGGGCAGTGAACAGAGAAAGAAAGCATGGTGCTAACAAAGACCAGACTGAATACTAGGAACCATGACAAGACTAGACACCAGGAAAAAAAAAAAAAAAAACAGAGGATAAACAAAAGGTCAACAAAGCCAACAAATTAATGAAATATGCTTCATACTGTCAAGGCCAAACACACGAGCCTAATACTAAAAGCTTGATCAGACAAAAATGGAGTTCAGACAGAGGGGAAGGAATGCAGCAAAAGTGACAAGGATATGTGGAACAACCAAGGTGAAAACCAGAAATGTGGAAACACAGGAACATACAAACATTACAGATGACAAGGCCACACGAGGAACCACAGAAAGAGGAGAGCATAGAGACTGGAAGTCTGCAAGTAGTCAGCCAGCTTTGAAAGTAGGAAATGGAGAAAAAGGTTGGGAGACCAAGCAGGATGATGTAACCACAAACGCCCACAGGTAGTGCTTCATCCTGATTTTTCTGTAAACCGCTGCCATCTTACCTCTTTCATGCATCACTGAGTTTCAGCTCTGGCCAAAATGTTAATGTTCCCCTTCGAGAGTGACGCTACCATTCACAAAAGAAACCACCCAAGCACATATTTGCCAAATATCCTTTTATAAATAAAATGGCTAAAGGAAATATTTCACGGCGGACTACACCGCAGACAATTCACTTGCATGCAGAAAATAAAGTCAAATGCAAATAAGTGAAACACAGACTTCTAAAACTGGAACTTAAAAACATTAAATGGTATAGAGAAGATGGGGACCATCTGAGATCTGGTACACCATCAAAACTATATCATAAGTAACTATATCAAAATAAATAAATTATGGGACTACGAGGGTTTGATTATTCCTATTACAGTGGTGCTTGAAAGTATGTGAACCCTTTAGAATTTTCTACATTTCTGCATCAGATTTTCACACAAGTCCTAAAAGTAGATAAAGAGAACCCAGTTAAACAAATGAGACAAAAATATTATACTTGGTAATTTATTTATTGAGGAAAATGATCCAATATTACATATTAGTGAGTGCAAAAGTAGTGAGCCTGTGCTTTCATATCTGTGTGTGCCGCCCTGGTGCAGCAATAACTGCGAAGCTTAAACGTTTCCTGTACTGTTTGATCAGTCCTTCACACCGGCTTGGAGGAATGTTAGCCCATTCCTCGTACAAAACAAGCTTCATCTCTGGGATGTTGGTGGGTTTCTCACATTAGCTCTCACTCAGGTCCTTCCAACATTTCTATTGGATTAAGGTCATGACTTTGGTCTTGGCCCATTCCAAAACATAACTTTATTCTTCTTTAACCATTCTTTGTAGAACGGCTTGTGTGCTTAGGGCGTTGTCCTTGCTGCATGACCCACCTTCTCTTGGGATCGTTCATGGACAGCTTCAGACATTTTCCTGTAGAATTCTCTGATACATTTAAACTCATTGTTCCATCAATGATGGCAAGCCCGTCTGCCCAGATGCAGCAAAACCCATGATACTACCACCCCATGTTTCACAGATGGATAAGGTTTCTTATGCGAATGCAGTGGTTTTCCTTTTCTCCAACATAACGCTTTTCTTTTAAACAAAAGTTCTATTTTGGTCTCATCCATCCACAACACATTTCCTCCAATAGCCTTCTGGCTCGTCCACGGGATCTTTAGCAACTGCAGATGAGCAGAATGTTTCTTTTTGGAATCAGTGGCTTTCTCCTGCAACCCTGACATCACACCAATGTTGTTCAGTGTTTCTTTCTGATGTGGACTCATGAACATTAACATTAGCCAATGTGAGAGAGGCCTTCAGCTTCTTAGAAGTTACCCTGGGGTCTTTTCGTGACCTCGCCAACTATTACACGCCTTGCTCTTGGAGTGATCCTTGTTGGTCGACCACTCCTGGGGAGGGTAACAATGGTCTTGAATTTCCTCCATTTGTACACAGTGCATAATATCATTAAACGATTCAAGGAATCTGGAGGAATTTCAGTGAGTAAAAGGTAAGGGTACAACCCTAAACTGAGGTCTGATCTCTGATTCCTCAGATGGCACTGCATCAAGAACTGTCATTCACCAAAAGCTGATAGAATCACATCGGCAAGCGATTACTTTATCAAACCTTTATCAAGCACTACAATAGAGTTACAGTCACAAATAACAATTAAAACTTTATTGTGCAAAAAAAGTAGCCTTATGTTAACCATGTCCTGAAACAGCAATGACTTATCTGGGCTTGGATGCATCTAGGATAGACCATCACAGTGGAAATATTTATTGAGGTCAGACCAATCAGTATTACAGCCCTTTTTTGGAATAAATTGACACAGCATGCTCAAAGTAACTCCTGCCTCTGCTCGTGGAGCCACAGCATTGATTGGCTGTCGAGTTGACAAGCTGTTTTTGGAGTATTGAAATCACTCTCGCCGGGATGTTCTATTGTTTCCCATTATAGTTTATAGGTTACAGCAAACGGACATTGATCGGGTCATTAAACAGCACAGACCTGTACAAGTGTGTTTGTTTGAAAAGCGAGTGTAGTGCTTTTGAACTTGGTGGCACGGCCTAGGACTCGATCTGGTGATGTCCTGTGCTCAGAGTGGGTGCTGCAACCGCTACACAACTGGCTGGCTTAACAGCTCTGTGTAGAAGCCTTTAAATGCCATTTCCATCTGTGTTAAATGTCACATTATACACTGCTAGATCTTCTCTTGAATAAAAGTAAACATTCAGAGCTCTGTCGGAGTTGGATCTGTCATTAAATGTGATGCTTAAAATGCAATAAACTGCTTTGCCCGAGTTTGAGGTGTTTACAAAAAGGCACTACATATCAACTGAACATTTATTTTTAAAAAATGATGAAAAGCAGAATTGAATCTGCAAAAGCATGAACATGAATACTACAAAGTCGTGAAAGCTCGTGTCAGCTTACGTTAACAAAAAACAAAACAAATGCAGGTATAGACCAAACAATCGAATCAGTACAGCTTGTAAGAGGCAGTCTCGTTTGATTATAACCATTGCTGAACTTCAAAAGAGAAACAGGTTTAACCTTGAATCTACTCGGTTTCAATAAGGTGCCAATAAATAGGAAAAAAATGTTTCTGGTCCATTTAACTTGATGCAGTGTGTAACTAAATCAGAACAATTATAGGATAAAATGCTGTAGGACTTGGACTGCACAAATGGCTAACAACTGATAAGGCTATTTTTCATCATTTGGTTGCTTCATGACTGTGTTCCTCCAGTCCTCATGTTTAGATATTTAAATCAATGTCTTTAATCTCATTTGTTAAATCAATTATTTACACTGGGCACTGTGACAAATGAGCAGCTGGTCTGTTTATAAAGAGGTCCCAATACCAAACTTTTATGGGAAGGACTCCAGCATTTAGAGGTGTGTCATCCAGCATCGTACAGCTGTGTAGTGTTTAGTAGCGTCAAGACTGCTAGAGCAGAGTCAAAGACCAAGACTTCAGTAGTCGAGTCTGGGTCAAGACCATGAGTGGCCAAGACAAGACCAAGACCAAATATTATTTCTTTTCTTTTTTTTTTCCCATAATACAAGAGTGAATGAGGAAAATTGAAAATCTTACATTAAATAACATATAGCCTAAAATTATTAATATTATATTACAGTCTTAGTCAGCACTGATGCCTTACAGCTCAGAGATCCTCGGTTTGATCCCAACTCTGGGCTCCGCCTGTATCTGCGTGGGTTTCCTCCAGGTACTGCGGTTAATTGGTGTTTCTAAAGTGCCCTTAATGTGTGTATGAGTTCAGTTTATAATGAATGTTTCCCAGTCCACCTTACCCTGAGACTGAGACAAGACTGAGTCCAAATGAGGTTGAGGTCGAGGCCAAGAGTGGACTTCAGTATCACAACTCCAGTATTTAGCACATGGGTTAGGACTGTGCTGATTGTCATACCACGGCCACGACAGGTAGTGCGATACTCAAGAGTGACACAGCATTTACATAGCTCATTTAACATTCAATATCATGACGAAGCAGATTCACAAACAGCCGAGACCCCAAATGAGCAGAGATGTGGCAGTGGCAAGGAGAAAGTCCCCGAGACCCATCTAAATGCAAGCTGTTGTCCTATCACTTCTCGCCTCATGTCAGTTAGTGGAAAATTCTGCAACTGTTGGCTGCCTTACTAGAGCTCTACATAATTTGCGTCACGCATCACATACACAGTGCTTCGCATAAATGCATGGGCCAAATGAGAACATGCAGCTCCAGTATTTAACATGTTTAACAGTGTATAAACTATTGAGCTTGTAATTGGAAAATTGTGCTCATTTCCAATTTTACAATTGGGTAAACAAAGAATCAGCAGTGGAGTCTATTATTCATTTAATATTCCGTTGTGTACACTTACTGTGCATTTTATTAAGAACACTAATGCACCTGATCATTCATGCATTCATCTAATCAAATCAATCAATCATGTGGCAGAATTGGAATGCATAAAACCATACAGATAAGAACCAGCAACTTAAGATATTGTTCTTCCCTCAGAATGGGGAAATATTCTTTTTATCGTGGTCCCAGATGGGCTGTTTTGAGTATTTCTATAATTACTGATCTCCTAGGATTTTGACACAGTCTCTAGAATTTACTCAGAATGGTGAGGTAAAGAAACACCTACAGTGAGCATTAGGTCCAAGGACAGAATCACCTTATTGATGAAAGAATGGCCAGACTGGTTCAAGCTGATAGAAAGGCAATGGTAACTCGGATAACTTAACTGGGGTGAGCACAAAAGCATCTAAGAAGGCACCATCCAGAAGACCATGTCAGGTGCCATTTCTGTCAGCCAAACACAGAAAACTGAGGCTGCAGAGGGCACAGGTTCATCAAAATTGCAGCTGAAGATTGAAAAAAAAAAAAAAAAAAAAAACATAGGATGAATCTCAATTTTTGCTGGTGCTCACAGGTGGAATCGGAATTTGGTGCAAACCTCATGAATTCACGGACTTGTCCTTCCTGTTCTGAGTATTTGAGTATTGAAAACTACTGACCATGTGCTCTCCTCTATAGCCCCAGTTTCCCCAGTTACTGTTGCCTTTATCAACTCAAACCAGTCTGGCCATAAACCCTAGAGATAGCACTACTAATAGGTTTGTTAACACTGTCGCATCAATACACCAGCCATGTTTGACATAAAAATACACTGATTCCACAACTAAACGCAGGGTAGCTGGAGAGCATTGTCAGGGTTCAGCCAAGCTTAGTGTAGAGAATCCTTGGTCGTGCTATTAACGTCCATCTTATTTCTTTCTAATAGTGCAAAGCTTTGCAGCTCTAAGCAGTGGTGTCTAGTCATGATTTGTCTGCTTCTTCTGTACAGCAGTGGTGTGTGGTACTGCACAATTTGGGATTGATTTCAGATACCAAGTTAAATACAGGGCCAGTATCGCCGATACCAATCGTTTTACCAAGCTTGTGTACTTTTCATGTGACCGGACGGAGGAGAGCTGTTTGTGATGATTTTTAAGATAAATATTTCCAAAAACCTGGATAAGGGTCACAATAATTGCTAAAAAGAGATCGAGGCCATACAGTGTGTCATGGAACCCACCGTAACTAAAAGAGCAGTGAGAGGGACGAAAGTAGATTGATAGTGTTTTTTTTGCTGTGATTCACTGTGTGAAGAGATCATTAGTTAATCATGGAGCAAAGCAGAAAAATAGACATATTAGTAGTAGACACCATTTTTGTTGTATCGGGACACCTTAAATGCCGATGTGAATTTACTACACATTTATTGAAGTTATGGCTCCATGACTTTAGTTTTCTTTCTTTAGATTTATTTTCATTTCTACGCCACCCAAGGAGGTTATGGGTCACTTTTTTCAGTCTTGGGTCCTCCCAAGGTTCTTCTCATAACAATTAGGGAGTTTTCCTTGCCACCGTCACCCCTAGGCTTGGTCAGTTTTGGATTGGATGTAGGTTATTAGGAGTTAGATTAGGAGATAATCTAACTTGTAAAGTTGCTGAGAAAATGCTCCCCATTGTAAAAATAAATAATGCTTTGTTATTAATACAATTGTTTCTGAACAAAATCTTTGGAGGAAAAGAACAACGCCCGTTTAAAAGTATTGATTGTTCTCCAATAGTAATTTTGCTTTGCTGCCATTGATTAAACTAATTCACAGTGAAAAAAAAGCAAAAATTCACTAAATAGTTTAGTGGTTCATGACAATTATGCATTTTACTTTAGCATATGATTTGCCATATTATCTTAACATCAACAAAAAACCAGCTCTCTCTCACATTGAAAGGTACACAAGATGTTAAAACGTATTGGCTATTCGGCGATACGGGCCCTGTATTTACTTTGGTATTGATAACCCAAATTGTGCAGTACCACACACCACTGCTGTACAGAAGAAGCAGACAAATCATGACTAGACACCACTGCTTAGAGCTGCAAAGCTTTGCACTATTAGAAAGAAATAAGATGGACGTTAATAGCACGACCAAGGATTCTCTACACTAAGCTTGGCTGAACCCTGACAATGCTCTCCAGCTACCCTGCGTTTAGTTGTGGAATCAGTTTTTTTTATGTCAAACATGGCTGGTGTATTGATGCGACAGTGTTAACAAACCTATTAGTAGTAGACCATTTTTATTCTGCATAGGTGTTCTTCATTGCCCAAGTGTTTACTGATTTAAACCGAGATATTCCTAATAAGCAGCCTTCGTTCAGAAACGCACCATGCTTTTACATGCCTAATCTGCAGCTTTTTATTCCTCCTTTAGTTAGACGAGCTTTAATCAAATATGGAAGGAAATCAGCTTGATTAGGAGCAGCGATTCACAGGAGAATTAATCATCAAAAACATTCTCATCAGTGACAAATTCAGTGTCAAGGACATTAGCATCTTTCATACAATGACCAATTTAATGCACTGCTGTTTGGAGTTTAGCAGATTCTTCCCATAACCCTGTGGGTTTCCTTTTCCATTTCTCAGTTACTACAGACTTTGACCAGTACAAAGAGACTAGCATGCAGGACTAACAAACATGAAGTTATCCTAACATAGAACTCGATGCTAACAACGCTAAACATGCAGATAATACTAATGCAAACACACAAGGCTAATGCTACACTCTGTGCTACCACAAACACTCAGACAATGTGAACAACCCAAAGAGAGAGAGGCTAATGCTAACAGACAATATACTAATAAGGCTAGACCATGTGCTACACAAACAAATAGGCAACAGGAGGAACTACGAACAGTGCTACTACAAACAAGGCTAAAGCATTACACAGAGCTAATGCACACTGACCACAAACACACATATTGGATGCTAATGGCTAACATGCTAAAACAAACAATACCTCATACAAACAGACAGCACACACACACACACACACACACACACACACACACACACACACACACACACACACACACACACACACACACAACACAGCATTAAAACAAACATAAAACACGACAGACAAAGAATCACACAAACCAAGAACATACAGAGAGAACAGAAGAATTAAGGAATCAACAAACCCTGGACATGGAAGCAGGAAAAGCCGGGTGTGGAGTGACATGCAAGCCAAGAGAGTGACAGGAAGTGAAGGAATATATAGGCGAGGATGTAATTGGATAGCCTGCTGTGGAAGCCAAAAAGGGTCAGAGGAGGGTTATCATTATCTGTTTTCTTTTTATTCTCATTTTCTCCTCCATTTAATGTCCTACTTTCTCTAGAAATCTACAAGTAGCCTGTTCACCTGTTTGGTTTGTTTAGTATGCTACATGTCATACGTGTGCAAACATCAAGACAAGTTCTTTGCACGTGTAACATGCTTGGTGAAATGAAGTGATTCTGGTTCAGATTCTGTATCTTTGAAAGCCTTATGTGAACTAATATTCTGATTAAAATCCATTATCAAAGTGGCAAATGTGACAAATGTGTCATGGATACAATTCAGTTAGCATCATCAAGGACTGAGACCTTGTCTTGGTGATGGTTAAAAAATTCTCAGACATACAATACTAAGCAAAAGTCTTAGGCCACCATTAAATGTGCTGTTTTTGCAAGGAATAATGACCACATACAGTATAACATACAGTATTGTCGATGACTGGACCCAAAAAGACCAAACATGGATTTGTCACTTCATACGCTTTTCCAGTGATCTTCATTCCAGTCTTTGTGAGCTTTAGCATATCTTAGGCTTTTCACCTTGTCCCTTTCTGAAAAAGTGGTTTCTTGGCTACTACCTATCCAAAAAGACCATTCCTGATCAAGCTTCTTTGGACTGTAGAACAGTCAACTTGGCCATTGAAGCTCCCAGATACTGCTATTGCTCCAACGTAAGGGGAGCTCACACCAATAACAAGACTGATAAATAATTATATATGGCCATTACACCATTAGTAAAACAATGAAATATCTAATCTAATGGTTGCCTAAGATTTCTGAACAGTACTGTATGTCACAGGGAATGTGATGCTCCCAGTAAGGTCACCCGAGGGGTGGGATCAAAGCATGATCCAAAAGATTCGATAAATCAGTGTAGGCTGCAGATTAGGATTGCCGAGACACTCCACCGGCCTGGGGTTGGTGTCCGTAGACGAGCACCTGAGTGCTGGGCTACCCACATAACCTGGTGACGTGGAGACGTTGTGTTGGTTCACCATCTGCAAGGTAAAATGTGGGGGTTGGGAGTAATGCCAGGCAAGTGTCAGGCATTATGGGGAAAGTTGTTGATGGACTGCACTAGCTTCATGAAAAAAAAAGAAACTCAGTCAAGCTTCAAAACTTTTTTGATGTATAAATGAAACCCCCCAGTGTGTCTTATGGAACCAATTGAAACTCACCTAAGAAGAGTTACAAGGAAAGCATATCCAAGCCTGTTTCCATATTTCATGTACTGTACCTCCATCTGTGAACCAAACCTCACGTGTGTATCTGAAGCTGAACTTGTGAGTGTGTGGCAGCAGCTGAAAAAAAGGGTAATATGATCTCTTGTGCAAGAACTTTAAAATAGTATAAAGCAAGCCTTATTGCTGTACATAGACTGTCAGAACATGAGTCTATAGTCCATAGACATAGAACTAGAAGCCTCAGGGTGTGTGTCAGGATGATGTAGCGTTTGAACTTTTCTATGCTCATCATCCTGCATAGCTCCCCAATGACCCTTTTCCCCTTCCACAGCTGGTTCATGAATTACAGTCAGATGCTTGGCTCTATTTATAGCCTCCTTTGTTCTCCTCACTTTCAGGTCTTGTCACTTCTTTCTGGCTTGTCTGTGTCTGTTCCGGGCTCCTCTGGTGCCCGTTACAGTTTGTCTGCTCCTGTCTGGTGTATTTACTTAGTGTAGCAAAGTTCAGTAGAGAAACTAAACCAAATCCACAACCACATATATGAAATGGTTTAACTTGAACACATTCATAATGTTCATTTTATTTATACTCACTGACAAACAAAATTAACGCACCCAGATAGAGATGTCGGATTGTTGCAAAACTCGGCATGTGGTTATATCTCATGATGTAGATATGAACATGATTACAGGTGTGGTCTGATTCTTGCCACAAGGGGGCAAAAAAGTGCTTTCCCCCCCTGCCCTATAAAAAGGCTCTCTGAGACTACTTTTGGGTAGTGTACCTCTTGGTGAGAGATCGTTGACTGTTATGAAAGACTCTACTTTGAGAGCGGCCTCCTTTCAGTTGTACAGTTTTCCCCAATAAACTTCTCATTTAGCTCCAATATTATAATCACTTTCATATATCATCATTTAATTCACACAAAGTTTCATTCGATTTTTGTCAGTGAGTGTATTATGACGTAAGAATAAGGACAGCATGGTGGTACAGTGGTTAGCGGTGTCACCTCACAGTTCCAGAGAGTCCTGACCTGTCCTCTGCCTGTGTGGAGTTTGCAGGTTCTCCCCGTTTTGGACAGGTTTCTATCAGAGACTCTAGTCTGTCATTTAGTCTATCTAAAGTATTATAGTGTGTGTGGGTGATGGACTGGTGCCCTGGCTGAGGTCAGTTCCCACCTTGTGCTCTGTGCTTCCAGATAGACCTCCCACGACCCTGAACAGGATTAAGCAGGCATAGAAAATGAACAAACCAATGGATGAACATCAATACCAAAAAGGGTAGATTGATATTCACTGTATTAAGGTACAGAGAGGAAAAACAATACGATCTATGCTCAGCTGTGCATCCATAAAAGTAATATCCTCTGCTGTGTGTGTAATACAGTAAGTAATGATGTAGATGCTGTTGAAGGAAGTCAAACAAGAAGGGCACTGAATCGTTATGAACTTTTCATCACTCGTCTGATTGAAGTTCACTACATCCCTGTATTCTGGGTAGAACAATGATGCCATTGTGGTGTCTTAAGGCGGCAACAGGAATAGAAACACATTAGAGACTGGAAAAGCACAGGCTGCCTATGTATAATTTAGTTGGGTGAAGAGAAAATGAACTGGAGTGTGTGATTCTGCTGGAACTGCCGCCGATGATTTTGTTCCAGTCAAAAAGTGGGATATGATGCACGTTACTGAGTTGTATGCCTTTGCTTAGATTGTCATGTATAAAAACACAAAACAGGGAAGTTCATCTCGTGATACATAAAAGAGCCAGAAAACAGGCTGTGCCTTCATTTTTTTATTATTATTATTCTAATTATTGAAAAAAAATGTGGACATGACTCATCACATACGCAAACAAACCCAAGCATCTGCGCCATCGGCTCCAAAATGTAATTTTGATAAAGCAATACAAAGAACTCTAGATTGAAATAAATATGGTTTTCATAATGAATATTTCCCTCCTATAATTAGAAACCAGCTTAGAAATGGCAACACAAACTCATTTGCTCAAAGCAAGGACCTTTTTTTTAATGACTGCTATTTTTGTATCGCTACTTGAGCAATAACTTCAACAAATCTCTCCAATTAGTGGTGTTGCTGAGGCTATTAATCATTCTAATTGGGTATGGGAGTTTGATAGAGAGAGGTGGAGGAGAAAATAGTAACATTGATGATAGCTGACGTTGGGAGAAACAAAGATGTAGGCGCCTTCCCCCGGGGCAGGGCCATGTTTATGTAATTGCGCTTTAAATTTTGAATTATACCGCAGGTTCTGGGCAACCTGTGCAGATTTTTACTACGTGTCAAGTTCTGCTTTTTTTCACCTCAGTGCCTGGCAGCCGTGTGGGCGCTGAGAATGCATTCCCTCCGAGTCGGAACGTGCGTTGCATCAAGCTGCTAAAGTTGGTACAAAAGCTGAGACATGAACATGACAATCAAGCTCATGCTTCAGGGTTACATCAGGTATCTCTGCCTTCAGACCTGTCTCTTGTGAAATGGAATACAACAGGCACAATGGTACAATGTGAAATAACAGAGAAACACAAATCGTGGTCAGGGCTTCACAAAATCCAGGAATGCAACTCATATTTCCTCAGTGTGGACCATCAACGTGTGGCAAAGTCCAACAGGTAGGCAGTTCACGTCAAATTAGATGGCGTTTTTAAAATTTTTTTTTTACTATTTCATATTGTAATATATATCATCCTATGTCACTGGGTTATATGAGAAAAACACCAAATTGTAATAATTAATTAATTAATTAATTAATTAATTAATTATTATTATGATAATAATGATATATTAATTATTTAATTAATCATTTAATAATGAAGTAAGACTAGGGGTGTAATGATGCATCGTGATGCAAAACAGGACGATGATGCATCATCTACTTGGATTATGCGTCTTGATTATACTGCTTTCAAATGCAATTCCATTTTTGGACACCAGAGGGTGCAGTTTCTCACAGATACCCCCTGTTCTCAGTGAAAATCCTTAAAATTTCTTTTAATTGCAGCAGACTCTTTTTGTTCCATTTTTTACAATAAAGTACACATTATTTTGAATTGTTATTTTTCGGAAATAAAAAAGGAATGTTTTCAGTTGGGTATTTAAGATATGGTGAAGCTACAGTAGAGCATTTTGTTTACAATTTTAAAGCTCTGTTTCTAGAAATTTCTTTTCATTGCTTGGGACTAAAGTTGTTTATTGTTGTTTGAAAACATGTACAAGAAAATGTTCATTGAAAATTGAATCGTGAACTCAGTATTGTTAATTGGATCGAATGGTGAGTGGAGTGTATCGTTACACCCCTAAATAATACACAAATTTAAATGACACAAAGCTGATCTTCATAAATCAGACAATGAGTATAAAAATAGCTACATTATAAAATAATCATCATAGCCCTCTGAAATAGTCACCTTTTTGTCTTACAGCCTGAAATCAAAAAGACAAAAAACAGAGACAGCTCTGTAAATTAATCAAACATTAAAAAGCTAGAATAACAGGGTTGGAAAAGCGATGAGCGCCCTGATGTAATATTTTGTAGAGCCTTTTCCTTTAATTACAGCCATCAGTCTGTTTGAACATGTCTCTACTGGCTTTGCACACCTAGACTGGAAAATATTTGCCCATTTTTCCTCTGGGGATTCTTTGAGTTCAGTCAGATTTCATGGTGGGCACCAACAAGCTCTCTACAAATCCATCCAGAGATTTCTATTATTTAGGTCAGGGATCTGATTTGACTATTCAAGGACATTGACGTTCACCTGGATGTTACCACGCTGTGCTTCACAGTAGGCATGATGTATTTGGGAAGTTGTGCTGTGTTTGGTTTTGCTCTTGTTTTTCTCATCTGATCATAAGACCTTGTCACATGGCATCAGAAGTGCAGACTCAGTGTGTCCTATTGGAAGTAGTTTACCATGGTTGCCAGTAATTCTCAAGCTCTATATTGGAAAATCATGTGTACTCACAAATTTGACAGGAAGGTGTTAAGGGTTGCTGTACACATGTTATTTGCCTTTCTATTACTAATCAAGTGTCTACAGCGCTGGCAACTTCCACAGTGGATTAGTTTACTGGTTATCAGTGGACCAGCAGTGTAATGCTACTGTAGTATACAAGTACCACAAGATGGCAAACACTATTTAGAAATGATTTCCTTTGCGCTGTAAATATCCGGCTTACTTCCTTACCACCACTGGGCTGCATGGGTCTCCTGTCCGGTCAAATTTAACTGAAGAAGCGAAACACGTGACTTACAACTGAAAAAACCTTACAAGTTACAATCCACTACATTGATGGCTATGGGCTATACTCAAGGGCCCAACAGTGGCTGCATTGCAGTTCTGGATTTGAACCACCAAGCTTCTGCTCCACAGTGGACCCCTGCTATTCTATCCTCTGCTATCTTGAGTTCTTGCTATAACATATGAGATATTTTAATCACCCACCCCACTAACTGAACTGCTAACCCAGTATAATGAATGACAATTGGGGAAAAAAGTAGATCTCATTGTTTACAGCTTCTGACATCCATCTTCATTTTCATTTTCATTTTATTCCTTAATTTCTTACTAGATAATGGTTGTTTATTTTATATTATGCAACGGTTAGTTCCAACCTTACTAATTGGTTGAGAGGAGTTCTCACCTTGATGATATCTGTGATAACAACACCACGGCTTTTTCACACTATAATGGTATCACTGCACTGAACTGTTGCCAAGTAACCACAAGCTTTACGCACACAAATACAGTGGGGCAAAAAAGTATTTAGTCAGTCACTGATTGTGCAAGTTCTCCTACTTACAAAGGTCTGTAATTTTCATCATAGGTACACTTCAACTATGAGAGACAAAATGAGAAGAAAATCCAGGAAATCACATTGTAGGATTTTTAAAGAATTGAATTGTAAATTATGGTGGAAAATAAGTATTTGGTCAATAACAAAAGTTCAACTCAATACTTTGTAACATAACCTTTGTGGGCAATGACAGAGGTCAAACGTTTCCTGTAAGTCTTCACCAGGTTGGCACACACTGTAGCTGGTATTTTGGCCCATTCCTCCATGCAGATCTCCTCTAGAGCAGTGATGTTTTGGGGCATTGCTGGCCAACACGGATTTTCAACTCCCTCCACAAATTTGACCCATAAAATCACCCAAAAACACACTAAAATACACTATGAGCATTTTATTAAAATGAACAAGACACATACAAATAAAAAAAAGACACAAAAACACACATACCCCAAAATAACCAGACCATCGAGCAGCGATTTGCATACTGGCACCAGGAACACCCCTTGAGAGACTGAGCGGTGCTACAATACCTTTCATGGTAGGTTTGTGTTGGTGAGCATGTGTTCACTGGTCCAGCATAGATTTGCATCGTTATGCCAATGCGTGTTCTTTTGGCAAGAAGAAAGAGTAACGACAGATGACACACCCTGTTATTAAATCAAACGAGACCTTGTGGCTCTGAAATGGGCCTTCAACAGTTCCACCACCCTCCTGCTGACAGAGTGTCAATTACTGCAGAGCTGTCATGTGGAACTATTGGGTTGTAAATTGGTCAAAGTGGAACGTGGTACATCCAGGCGACTGACATCCTATAAATGAAGCACCTTGGATGGAGAAGCTTTTTCCAGAAAATACCTTGCTGTGATTACAGCTGGGGAAAACAGTCCAACTGTGTACTTCATCAAGATAAGTACTGGCAGAAGATGATCAAATGGTGCCACTTGCCTGCTTTTCCATCTACCACTGTTTTATAGGATCACGCCATTGTTACATGTTCTGCACCAGCTTTCTATACGAGCTGCACCAGATTTATGTCAACTAAGTCAAAGTCAAAGTCAGAGCTATTCATATAGAGCTTTCCACATACAACGGAGCATTGTCTCAAAGCAGCTTTACAAAAAGCTAGGTCCAAAGCCATAAAACAAGTTTAGGGCAACAATGGAAAGGAAAAAAATCCCAGGACCAGGACTCAAAAAGGGACCCAACCTGTTTGGGAAGCCTTATCTAAAAACATATCTAAAAAATATTGTATAATAGGTAAAATAAAATAATAAACAGAATATAATAATGATAATACAGTATTATGAATAGTATCAAATAGAGAATATAAAGCTAAAGACTATAAGGGTTAAGGTTCACATGCGAAAGTGGGAGCGAACCCACCTATTTTGAGGCTGGAAACTCAAGTGAGAGGATAAAGTTCAAACAGACGTTTATTAGCAACACTCAGATAAGAGAGGAAGGAGAGGGAGAGACAGAACCCAGGCAGAGGCAGTGGCACCCGGGTGACGGACAACAGCAAAAATTAACATAGATGATAGCTTTTCATTTTCTCTTGGGTTACTTGTATAGCTTTTCCCCCCCTTTTTTTGTTTTGGCTGCTTTTTTTCCTTTTCAAGAGAGATAAACATTTTTCTTTTTAAGTAATTGTATACAGATATTATTGTATATAGATTGTACATCCTGTGATGTTTTGGACCCCAGGCAGGGAACCGTGGTAATAAAGTATTGAATATAACATAGAGAATATACTTACCCACATGATTTAGTCCAGTAAACAGCATATAATGTGGATCACCAAAACTAACGCTGAGCGGCATTACTTACGGGTTCGAAAGTCACCTGGTTGAACATTGTGTTACATCCAGGCACTAGATGAAGCACCTTTCATGGAGAAGTTTGTTCAAGATAAATTCAAATGACAATCATGCCCTTTGGTTTTAGAGAAGGAAAATCAGACAAGAAGAGAAAGGATGGTAAAAACATTGATTTTTGCAAGCAGTCCACAGGCCTCTCATTTCATTTCCATTATCTATGCAGAAATGTCTTTCTGTTCCAATTGCTCAGCTTCCCGTGGAGAGAGGAAGCATTTGCCCTTTCAGAATCGCATGTTTTTTCTCCAACCTTACGCTGTAATTGCCGAAACACACGAGGAAATGGTTCAAAGGGAATAGAGTTTCAAGTACAGATCCCTGTACAGTTTTGCAATACTGTACTCTGAAACAACTTGTCAATTTGGAAATCATCTAATAGTGTTACATAAAACATCAGTGTTTGCGTGTGGTAATTATACTGGTACCATCCATCTCACTGGTGTTCATGGAGAGTTAAACACAAAATGTAGCAGTCCTTCATTTCATGTACAGGTATGAGCCATTTAAAGACTCCAAGACTTATTAATTTAGATAAACTAGTTTCATTTTTAGATTTATCATCTACGCCGCCCCCTACGAGTCCCTTTTTAAGTCTTGGTCCTCCCAAGGTTTCTTCCTCACAATGCTTAGGGATTTTCCTTGCCACTGTCGCCCTAGGCTTGCTCAGTTTGGGACTGGACGTCAATATTAGGAGATGATCTAAAGTTGTAAAGTTGCTTTGAGACAATGCTCCATTGTAAAAAGCGCTATATAAACAAATCTGACTTGACCTGACAACGGAGCTCTGATTGGTCAGCCTGATTGTAACGCATTAGAAAAGAACAGACTCCAATTAAACATTTACACAGTGTCACAGTCCGCCATTCAGACTCGGTGTAAAGGACAGCGTTCTTTTTCAAAACTTGACATGTGTTTTTTTTTTGTCTGTGATAACTGAACTCGATGTGAAACGTCCTTAAGTTGATCTAAACCAGGTCGTCTGTTAAATATTGTACATGTGAGCCTCTACTCCTCTGGGAAAGGTTGCCACATGTTTTCGGAATATGACTGCTATGAGTTGATTCACCCTCATGAGCAAGAGTGAGATTGAACACTGACGTTGGGTGATGAGGATCAAATCTGGTTTTCCAGTTCATCCTGAATGTCTTGGATAAGGTTGAGGTCGGGGCTTTGTAAGCCTTTCTTAATGAAACTGGCTTTCTACACAGAAGTTTCCCAAATGGCCGCCGCTAGAAGGTGAAACACTAAGATCCGCCTTCATTGGAACTGAGGGGTCCAGCTTAAATCATTAAATACAGTCAGTCAGCTTTATTCAGGCATCTTCCAAACTTCTATTGGATTGCCAAATGTTGAAACATGGTTCACCCCTCTAGATTAAAAGTGTTCCATAGTCCAATATTGGTGTGCTTTCCAATACTCGTGATGATGCTTGCATTAGGCTTGTGTTAAGCTGCAGTGTGTAACAGAATGTATATGCATATGTATGTGACAGTCTTTTAATGACATCATTCCTATGGCAACGACAAGATCACGTATAATGGGTACTGCAGATGGTGTTCTGTACACGTTCTGAAGGTGTCCCCACACTTTTGGAGATGTACTCTTTTTGTTTCCAAAGCCTTATGGTTTAAGTACAGCATCCATACTAGTTTATCCAGTCTCTCTAGGCCTAGTTACTGTTATTTTTTATTTATAGCCTGTGAATCCACATGAAGATTGCTTTTTCACTGCTATTATTTTAGTCCATTGTATCCTTTTCCATTCTCAATCTGGCTGTGTTTGGGTTTCGAAGCTTATGAGTCCTGAACCCAGGATGTAATTGCACTCCAGGGAGTAATTAAGTTGCATTCTATTGCTTGTCTTGTCCTTTGGAAACCATGACAACCATTTAAATTCAGTCACAATTAGAATCTTGTTGACAATGTTCTTTATGGCAAAAGCTCACTTTAAAAAAAAAACTCACATACACAGCAGCACTCTCACATATAAACTTCATTCTTGGAATTCGCTTTGATCGAAAATGTGTTATAGGAAATTATAGAAGAATTTACATTACATGTTTGAACCATTTAATGAGTGCGTTGCCTTCTGTGAAACAGGTCAAAGATGGACATTTAAATGCACCAGAGATACAAGAGTTAAAAGACAGACTTTTATTTCCTATTATCATTTGTTATGATTGTTAAGACCTCTGTCGTTAAAGCAAATGGACATTGATTGGATGGTTTGTGTGGTGGTGGGGGGCATTATGAAGTGGACTACAGCTGTTATAAATAAAACAGGTAGCTATTTGACTGAAAGAGAAAGAGAGTGTGTGAATACATAATATTTTTAAAATGGGTCAAATAATAGAAATAGAAGAGAAACCACAAGAGATCTTCAAACTCAAACTAGCCAGACATTTATCTGTTATGCTTTATAGATGGTTCTTTGTTATTACCAGAATGAAAAGGTGTGTCAAGATATTAATAGTGAGCAGTAATATTACTCTCATCTCTGCCACCTGAGACCTTGCTTGTTTAGACTTAATTGGATGTTCATGTAGTTTTCAACCAACATCCTTTATTCAGGCACCTGAGGCTCTAGTATGATGAAAAGCAAAGGATTTAGGAGATGCTTGAGGTTGGAGAAAGGATTAGAGGTCCCTCACATGGCCAGGTCAACAGAACAAAGATGAGGAATCAGGAACTGTCATGCCTGAAGATGCAATCTGCTGGGTTTTTTTAAGAAAGAGAAGGGTACAGAAGATCCTCAAAGCCAGACGAAGGCTCTTGGAGCACAAACACAGCTGGGTCAGTGGAACTGAGAGAAATGGAGAACCCCGTACAGCTCCGGAAAAAATTAATAATCATTTTGTCTGGTTTTCCTATTTTTAGTATTTATGTGTTTGCGTGAAATCATTTCGGTTTTATCCGGTAGATTACTGACAAATCCCAAATAATTTTTTTTTGTATATGTACAAAATGTTTGTACAAAATATTATTTGCGGCAATGGCAAGAGCATTTATACTGGTCAAAATAAAGAAGATGCAGTGCTTTCAGACCTCGATTAATAATACAAACAATAATACAAAGAAAAGTTTATTAACAAAACAATACTAATGTTTTAACTTAGGAAAGTTCAGAAATCAGTATTTCAGCCACGGCTTTGTTGTGTCTTGTACTTTTCCTCAATAAATAAGATTTAGTTCAGGTGATCACCTAATCAGCAGAAATGAGACGTGTCTGGGTTGGAATTCATCAGATACTGGATTGGAATTGAGGTCATACATGTTGATTTTAAGAAAATTTGGGGAGTCGGTTAATTTCCAGAGTTCTATTTGTGTCTCAGAAAAGTCAGAAGGAACCCCTCACTCCTTTAAATTGAACTGAGAAACCCCTTCCTGCTGATTCAAAAGAGCTGGGTTTCCACAAATTTGCCCAAAAAATGGTTATGAGACTTGTGTTCTTCTTATTATAGTCTCCTACATTAAACCTTGTACTATTTAGATGATAGAAACATTTGCTGTCAATTTTCAGAACAAATCAGCAGCGTTAACATGTGTGTCTAATTTGCAGCCTACTAGAATACACTGTACATCTCCTAGTGCACTTAAGGACAGGGACCAACCTCGAGCTGATTTGTGGCTCTGAAATGTGTCAGAAGCTCTCAACACCTCCATGGTACCATGACAAAGTGTGAATGATACAAGAACTGTCACATGGAACTGTTATGTTCCACAAACTCAGTCGTGTAAAGTCCTGGTAATGAAAATATATCATATAGTTTCATACCGTGTATTGTGTAGAGCAAACACCAGTCTGAACAAGCAATCACAAATATTTTCATATCTGTATTCATTTTAAAGGATAATGTGACTAACAAGTAATGTGGTTACCACTTGAATTAAAAAAAAAAACATTTATATAAACATCTAGGTAAAAACTAATAGGTATAACTGTATTAAATTACTACTCCAAATCATAAAACCCACACACACAGTGTTCCTTATATTTGCTTTGACTTTTATTTCAGTGCGGATGGTATGAACCCAACATATTTCATGTTTTTCTGGTCACCTTCATTTCATTTTTAATAAACATCCATTCTTGAATTCAGGCCCACACATTTGAAAAAGTTTGGGTCAGGGACAGTTTAAGGCAAGTAATGAGGTAAAAAAAAAAAGATGTGATTTCAACACATTATTGTAAGCATGATTTGGTACAAAAGCAGCATCCATGAAAGGTCTTTGAGGAGCAGAAACTCTCCAGTTTGTCAACAAATGGATTGATCGGCTGTGACTGATCGGCTCCTTTTCGTAAAGATGAAATTGGGTTTTGTTTTTGGCCAAACCTGAACAGATCTTCCACAGAACTTTTATCCCACAGAGAACCATCTGCCCCTCAGTCTCACTCTCCCACACAGTCGCTGATGTAGGTCTGATTTGTAGATCTTTTAGTTTTATGTAATATCAGAGCATTTTCCTCATGAATCACACAGCGATGCTTCAAACGGACCTTCTGTGCTTCACTTAGAACTCAGCACTTATTATGAGCTATAGCTGAGCACTGATGTTCATTAAATACATGAGCAGCTTCTGCTGTCGGGCTAAAGCATGCTAAAGCTTCTTCTTCCACTGCACAAAATGTAAAAGATTCAAATACCAGAAAATTGGAAATGTGTTTTTCCTATTAGCCACCAAATTACAGTACAACATTCCAGTACCAAAAGGTACCAGTTCAGTGCCAAAGTCTGTTTTTAGCAAAGGTCATATACCTTTATATGTACTCTGATAGAGGTTCCAGAACCAGTATCAAAAGAACTACTTTCAGGATGAAGTCCCACGGCCCAGAGTACAAATGCCAGTACCAAATGTTTTACATCGAGTATCAAATGTAATAGTTTTATTATCAAATGTTTCAGATCTAGGTTCTCACTCTCACTCTACAATCGGTTGTAGGTCAGAAGGCCCAACCAGAATTAATTCATACATTAGACGCACCGCATTTAAAGGCGCACTGTCGATTTTTGAGAAAGTTAAAGGATTTTAAGTGCGCCTTATGGTCCGAAAAATACGGTACTTCTACCCTTATATCCATAACCCATCTATCCACACATCCATTCATCCATCTACCCATCCATCCATCCATCCATCCACCCAGCTACTCTTAAATTCACCTATCCACTGACTACTTCTACCCATCTATCCATAACCCATCCATACAGCCACCTATCTACCCATCCATCATTCAATTTGTCTATCCATCCATCCACCCATTCATCTTTTTATCTAGTCACCATTCATACATTCACCCATCCATACATTCACTCAGCTACCCTTAAATTCACCCATCCACCCACTACTTTCGCCCATCGTTCCATAGCCCAATCCACCCACCCATCCATCTATCCATCCATACACCCAGCTACCCTTAAAATCACCCGTCCACCCATTATTTCTACTCATATATCCATAACCCAATTCATACATCCAATACATCCATCCACCCACAGACACACCCACCCATCCATCCATCCATCCATCCAATGACCCATCCACCCACCCACTCATCTTCCGTCTATCCATCTATTTATCCATCTTCCATCATTTATTTATATACACTGTGACCCTCACCAGAAGGGAAGAAGACAGGAAATCAGACTTCAATGCTTATTTATTTGAAGAATCAAACTGTATAGAATAAACATGTCTCCCACTTATGATGGCATTTTACTTATCTTCATCAAGATGTTCTAAAAAGCACAGCCATAACCCGCCCCCTGACCTCTGTCTTACTCTGAGCTTTGAAAGTACCTTTTCTGTTGTGTCAAAATGGAGCTGATCCCAATTAAGTGTAGTGTCCACTACTGTAAGGCTGACTCTTTAGTTTGGACTTATAAACCAATCGAAAGTAATAACACACAGCTCTAATATATTTAAGTATCCCTATGGTTAAGCCAAAATGACTTCCTGTTCAATTTATAACTCAATATAAAGAGTGTAAATGCCATTATTCACAGCTAGATATGGTGCAGTCCATGGGGGGTAGAGAGTCACTTTAGATTCAGTCCTATTCAGCTTTGTCTTTAGGTTATTATAAAGGTGTCAGAGCTTATCTCACAGATCCCAGAGCTCAGCTTGGAGGCGTCAAAGATCCTAGTTTCAGTTCAATGGGAAAAAACCTAAGAAACAAATGCACCAGTTCCAGTATCGAATTTTACAGTTTTAATACCAAGATTACAAAGTTCCTTGTTCCAGAACCACTGGTTCCTGTTTGCAGTGGGTCCTGTTCCTGGTTCCTGGATGAAAATGGACAGAAAAATGGATGGAACCTATGAATCATACAGCACATTGTGAATTTGCACATCTGCTCTGATGCTGTAGTTGACTGTAAGTAATCTTTAGATGCCTGAGGAGAGGTGCTATAGTATCCTGATCAAATCTGATCCCCAAGTAAACATGATTTAATTAACCAGCGTGGATGGGATGCTTGGGTTTGACAATATGTTCTCAAAGAGAATAATAACCCTGAAGGCCGTTTATCACCTTCGTTATGTTTAATATGAATAAAGAATTAAATGAAACTCATAAGAAATGTTATCTGAGTCACTTTATTATTTACACAGAGCTTTTGCTTAGCATAATGTGCTCATGTAACAAAAAGAATTTGTGTTCTCGGCACAGAGCTGAGTCTTTCCTAAATAGCCACAGTCGATGGGTCTGTTTCAAAACCTAGTGAGCTGCCTACATAGACAGCATTTACGTCACAGTATGCGAATTCCTGACAAGAAGCTGTCCCAATTCTTAGACACCTTAAAATGCTGCTTACTTAGATACATTCCTTGACTGCTGAGGCAATCCCATCGTGCAAACCATGCAAAATTTCTGTTTGGCTGCATCATCTGAGCAGCTAAGATCAATTTTTATTATGTGCTGTGTCTGCACTTACACTGTGCTTCTTTTTACTTTTCCTCCCCAATTGATTTTCTTATAAGATACTCTGGTCAAAAATGTAATTAAATAATCCGATAAATTGCATCGGCAGTAGGAATGCTGTGTGATGCTACAGTGATGTAGGCCACTCTAATTTTGCATAGATGGCTAAAAGTCGCGTTGTGTCTCCTCCGGCGCACGTAGAACGCCTGACACGGAACACCTCCAGCTGTACTCTACTGTACATGTGTGAAAGGGCCATTCTGAAACATGTCCGTACCTGAATCATCATATGTGGAAATGCTATATCTTATTGACATAATGATTACTGTAGATAATGAATGCTACACCTCCACCTACACCTAACCTTAACCTCAGTAACCTAAAGTAATTATTTTGACCCTTTTGGCTTTTCAAAAGAAAGTTGCAGTTTCTATTAAACAACAGATAACATCTTGGGATTGCTGCAAATCCACACAGTTCTGTCTCAGCCAGATATGTAGATGATTACAGGTGTGGTCTAATTTGACACTGGGTCTTGGATACAAGGGACACTAACAGCTCAGCGATATGTGCAGGACATCCTCCGGCCATGTATTGTCTCTCATGGCAGGGCTTCCAACTGGCATTTTTCATCAGGATAATGCACAAACACACAGCAAGGGTTTCCCAGGAATGTCTCTGCTAACACTTCCTGAGCCTGCCCGGTTGCCAGTCAAGCATTTACGGGCCCAACTGGGATGCCAGCTTCAACAACCTAGGAGTGTGCAGGCTCTACAGGCCCAGCTGTGGTCACATGTGCCACAGAACACCATACAGAACCTAAATGCCTCCATTTTCAACCATATCTGATCTTGTATCCAGGCTAGAGGCAACCCAACAGGGTACTAGAGCCTGTTGTACAGTCTTCCCCAATAAACTTATCCTTCCACTCTAATTTTGCAGTCACTTACATATATCATCATTACATTCATACATATAAAGTTTAATTTGATTCCAACAACTCCTTCTTGATGAGGATTTTTTGTCAATGAGTATATATACAGGGGATACAGACCACAGAAAGGAGGGATAGTCAAAGTAGTCAGTTATGAGATTATTTAATTCCATTTTTGACCAGAGTTTCTAATAAGAAAGTCAATTTGGGTGGGGAGTAAAAAAGCACAGTGTAAGTGCAAACACAGCACATCACTGGAAATAAAACTTGATCTTAGTTGTGCAGGTGATGCAGCCAAACAAGTAGATCTAACCTCCTAAATAGGCTCTAGCCCACACAATCACTGTTTTTTCCTATCACCGTTTGAAGTATCACCTCTTTACTCACTGGAAGAAAAGGCTCCCGTAAGGATTGATGTTGCTGTAGCCTGAAATCTTCACTTTATCCCCCTTTAAAACACTGCAGGCTTTATCAGAATGTCAGCGCTGTGCATTTTCTACAAGAAATCCTTTTCAATAGAGAAAGAGTCAACAAGACTTGACTAAAGGTCAGCGTGCTCAGCCTGTGGTCATGATGGGCTCGTGGACCTTCTGGCATTTCAATAACAGAAGGTGAGGAGGATTCAGATGAGGATGAAGGGACAAAAAATGTTCAGGAAAGCAATTTTTGGATGTTATCACACATTAAGTAGGAGTAAAAGGTGCCGCTGATCGAGTGGTCAATACAAACCACATGCTGGCAAGACAGGGCAGAAGCAATCAGGAATCCCTGGACTTCATTGCTACTAAATCTCTGGATCGACAGCTATGAAGCTTGAGGTATTATTTAGAATAAATTTTGTTCATGGCATTCAACAGTCATCCTTATCGAGAGCGAATAACTGTTAAGCGGAAAAGTTAAAGGAAAGGGGACTAGCTTAAGGCCCAACATGGAGAACTTGGCAGAATTTGGAATTTGAACGCTCATCTAATTAATTGTTAACAATTAATTAATGTTGCAATAATAATGATGCTAATAAGGGTTCTCTGGGCAGTGCAGCATTACAAAATGTTAGAATGCCTTCCAGCTGAGGCAGGCATCATATACAAGCAAGACTTTGGCTGTGCCTGAGTAGGGGGAGGTGGTCCAAGGGCAGATCTTTTGGCAATGCAACAGTGACCTTGGTGAGCCTTGTGATGGACTGGCATCCTGTACAGGGTAAGCTTACTCCTGCATTCTGTGTTATCTGGGTTAGCCACCGCAACCCTGATCAGGACAAGCAGGGATAAAATGTGAAATACTGAATAAAATAACAAAAATAATAATAATACAAAATAAAAGAATAATAATAACAATAATACTTTTATTTTTACTGCACCTTTCTTAATCTCAAGCTTTAAAAAAATAGCATAAATAAATAAGCTGTAGTGCTTTACGGATACTGAACATCACTGGAAATGACAACTCACATATTTTCACTGACAGCACAGAGATTTTACCAAGCCTTTTATTTATTTATCTATTTATTTATTTAATATGCTATGACAGCCAGACTGGGTGAAATGTCAGTGAGGAAGTATTAAAACGCTAAAATGCTAGGATTGGGAGCATGCGAATTGTTATCATTTCTATTGTGACAGTTCCTGTTGGCTGCTTTGCTGTCAGACTTTTAACACAGTTTCTTACTGGCCTGTCAGAAAAGTGGGCTAAAGCATTTTTGTCTTTCCACATTTTCTTGGGTTGTCCTAATATTCAGTTTCACAGAGCCATTATATATAAAATACTTCTTTATGATACTGTATATAGACCCTGGAAGTAGGTATGGCCTCTGATACTGTTTTTAGCAAACTGTACTACTTTTTTTTTTCTGGCACAAACATGTTTTGGGGAGAAAAAGGAGGCAAAGATAGTTTGATGTCCATTTTCATCTTTTTTACTTTGCTTAGTGGATAAAAAGTTATTGGTTCAAAAATCACTGTTATAGTAACATTTAAACTTTATAATGCATAAGAAATTAATAAGAAATATTTGTGCAAACACCTACTTGTCAAAGAAATTAGTCAGTACTTTCAGAGGAACTTGCCAGAACATCTAAGCAAAGGTCAGGTTGACAATAATGTGAGCAACTGTGAAGAAACTGAGCAGCGTCGATCACAGCTTTCCGGACGGTAATGGGACATTCAAGGACCAATCCGGGAGCTCCACAGCTGATGGAATGGAAATTGAAATCAGCTGTGGAGCACTCTTTATAAGCTCGGCTTTGAGAGACATTCGAGATGGATTATTGTGCTTGGGCCACGTCTGAGCCCTCTGCATTTTCCTGTTGGATATCCCGTCCACCTTAGATACCTGTGTTGCTTTCACATCCACCTTAGATACCTGTGTTGTGGTCCTGTCTGCCTTGGATACCTGTGTTGCTCTCACATCCACCTTGGATACCTGTGTTGCTCTCACATCCGTCCGCCTTGGATCACTGTCTTGCGGTCCCGTAAGCCTTAGATACCAGTGTTGCTCTCACATCCACCTTGGATACTCATGTTGCTCTCATGTCCGCATTGGATACCTATGTTACGGTCCCATCTGCTGTGTTGCGGTCCTGTCGGCCTTCTATGTTCTTATTGTTTTTCTGTCCGCCTTGTAATACCCACATTGTGGTTCCGTCCGACCTGGACACTAGTGAGCGGCTGCGTCCACTTCTGTTTTGTTCCCGTGGCTGCGTCCGCATTGTGCACACCTGTTTTGTTTACCCAACCTGTTTTTGGTTTTGCACCCATTTTCCAGCTCCGCCCATTTTAGTTTATTTGCATCCATTTTCCGGCTCCGCCTGTATTAGTTCATGTACCTGTGTTTTGGCTCTGCCTGTTTTGTTTTGCTGTGTTTGCCCTTGGTTTGGTTTGTTTCTTTAATAAATCTCATATTAACTAGAACCTGCGCTCATCTCTCACATTCCTGCTGCTCCCGCGTTACAAATAAATGCCTTGGAACACAAGATAGGCGCCCAGTCTAGAGTAGATGTGCATGAAGACTTTAACTGTCTTTTTTATACCAGAGTTTTTGTGCTTATCTCACACCGGCTATTCACATCAATATGTACCTTCCCCTGATGCTTCTAATAACTAGCACTGCTTTGCAATACCATGAATAAAATCTTATCGCATCCAGCTGTGAGGAGGAGAATAGAAAGAAGCTGAAAAACACTCCTAAATTATTTCCTTAGTCTAGACTACAAGACCCAAAAAAAGCTCAGCTTGTGCAGCTTATCGTTCAGTATCTACGACAGCACATCTAACAACCCACTCTGCCAGATAGCCATTAGAAATACGTCTCCTCCCACGTCATTATCACAGCTAAGAGCATTTTTAGGCCTTTTTAAACACTGTAGGCCGTAGAGTGATAATTTTTACTATTTAACAGTCTGACTAAAGGCACTCCTCAATGCTCCTAAGTCCATCATTTTAGAAATGTGACTGGATAAAAAATATTTGATTAAACAAACAAGATTTCTTTTCATCAGTATGAAAATATATAAAATATGGCATACATTTAAATATACATACAGTAGTCTGAAAGTCTTAGGCCACAATTTGATTACATTGTGTATCATACTGTATATATGAGCTCACCGGACAAAACAATTAGTCTTCTTGCGTGTTTAAGGTGGTAGTTCATTCAGGTTCCTGCAGATAGCATTGCAAGAGGATGATTGGGCTATAAATACCTGCAGGGTGTGCGTCGGGATTCATAGTTTGGGAAGAGGTGGTACAGTCCAGTGAATGTCTCATTCTCGTTTGTGGAAAATGGATCACAAAGCAGGTGTTAATGATTGGCGAAAATGAGTGATGACATTTGGGCGTGCCAAAGGCCATAGTGTGAAGGAAGTCACTGAATTTGCAGGAATTGAAGCATCCAGTCATAGGGGTTTACCAGCAGTGGCAAAAATCCCAATCTAGAGGAAATTCTTGTCAGAGTTGTTGCCAAAAGATGAAACTGCAGGACAGGGACAGCCAGCGTGTTTCATGGCTTCACAATAAAAACCGTTTCTCTTCTAGGCAAGAATTACTTCTAGAATCAGCGCAAGTCACAACCAGTTTCTGAAAGAACACTCCAGAGAACTGCATACCATGAACATATGGAGCAGAGTGGCATGCAAAAGGTCTTTGCCCCATTGCAATGGGTGAAAAGACACAAAAATTGGACTGTTCATGACTAGAATCGTGTTATCTGGTCAGATGAATCTGGTTTCTGTCTGTATGTGAATGATGCTATGATGTGGTTCCAGCTGGAGGAGGTTCTGTGATGTTCTGGGAGTGTTTTAATTACACAGGAATGGGTCATTTGGTTGAGATGACAATAAATATAAACCACAATGCCTACATTGAGCTTCTGGACAACCAGGTTTTGACTTTACAGAGGAAAACAACATTCCTATTCCTGTATTTCAAGAAATCAGTTTTCATATTCACAGGGCTGCAAATGTGTGATTGGCATGATGAACATTCAGGAGCAGTCACATATCTGGACTGCTGAATCAATATATATACACACATATGTATTAGCTTATGGGTTCACTCTGCTGCTTTGAATGCTGGTTTGAATCTTTGTTTTACAGGTTGGGTTCCACAGATCTAATACCACTCTCATTAATCACTATGTAATCCCCCTAAATCATTCTGACTCAGAGTTACGCTGCGACCTGTTCCATCTAATTACTGCTCCTCTCGTCAATATGATGCATCATGTTACACACAGAGAGAATACCAGCTCCTGGTGTAATTTCACAGCTTGTAATCTCCCGTGTAACAAGACTGATAAGGCCATTCAAGTATTAATTATGTGAAAGAACAGCTAAAAGTTCCATCTCAGTATGGGCGCATGTGTCCTGAAGGACCATGTGACCTCAAGGAGACCAACTCTTTCCTCCTCATTAACAGCTGGTGTAGCCATAAACCTAGAGTTATGGGTATTGTTTCTGGCCAGGATGTGGTGTGCCTGACCATGAAAGAAGACAGTGTATGGCACGTATTAAACACTGCATGTTGCACATATATTTTTCCTGACAACTATGACAGTATTGATAAATATGTTCAGGGTTTCAGGAATTTAGTGCCTAATCCACTAGGGTCAACTTGACAAATTCTTTCTATGGACAGGCAACATGTCTGGAATGAATCGAATGTGCTATGTCATTACTTTCTCCCTTCGTAGCGATTATTTTGTGCTATCTTCGATTTAAGGTTGTGCTCTTCATAGTAATGAAATGTGGCAGGAGCTGTAGGGATACGTAAATCCTCTGATTATGACGATACTGATTAATGAGTAGGATTTATTGTCTAATCCATGGAGTCTTGCTTGTCTGGAGATGTCAAGCACAATGTTGTCATGTTGCATCTGGGTAACAGCTTTCTCTAGAGCACCATGCTTGTCATAAGTGGCCACACAGAGGAAAATAAATCCTGCTGACAGTTCGGGGTGAGTTCGGATCACTGTCCATAGTACGCTCTGTCTGGGGTTGCCAGCTGAGTTCTCCCTGGTTCCACTTCATTAAGAATGGTGCATATAATATGACCCGACTATCAGTCAGTCATGGAACCCTGACATTTCCAGTCCACCATGAGAAATAACCCAGACCTTACCCAAACTTCTATTGACATATCTGCATGTTATGTCTGATGAGCCCCAGGACATTATACGTGTTTGGCCTGTGCAATGACCAGGGTTGGTAACTACGTACAACAACTTTGATACTGTACTGAAGTATTTTTTAAGTATCTGCACTTGATCATTTCTGTAACTTAATCATTTTACTTTAACAAACTATATAAGAAAAAAATAAATCTGTATTTTATTAATTACATTTTCAAAACAGTTCTCTTGGCGAATGAAATGCATTTTGTGTCTCCCACAGAAACAAGGACTCAGGGCATTTAAAAATTAGCTTCTTTTTTTTGGTAAACATTTTAAACATCAACTTGGGTCATTCTTACAATTCGGTACATTTTGAGACAGTGGTATGTACTGTATTATGTAAAAATCAGTAAATAAATTAGAAAGTCTTTCTAACACTTTGTAATGTTCAGCACAATACATTCTACTCCCAAAAGCAATTGAATAAACATTGAACTGTGAATCGTGAAGTGGAACGAAATTTATAGGATATTTTAAACATTTTTAGAAATAAAAAACTGAAAAGTGGGGCGTGCAAAATTATTCGGCCCCTTTACTTTCAGTGCAGCAAACTCACTCCAGAGGTTCAGTGAGGATCTCTGAAGGATCCAATGTTGACCTAAATGACTGCTGATGATAAATAGAATCCACCTGTGTGTAATCAAGTCTCCGTATAAATGCACATGCTCTGTGATAGTCTCAGAGTTCTGTTTAAAGCGCAGAGAGCGTCATGAAGACCAAGGAACACACCAGGCAGGTCCAAGATACTGTTGTGGAGAAGTTTAAAGCCGGATTTGGATACAAAAAGATTTCCCAAGTTTTAAACATCTCAAGGAGCACTGTGCAAGCGATCATATTGCAATGGAAGGAGTATCAGATCACTGCAAATCTACCAAGACCCGGCTGTCCCTCTAAACCTTCAGCTCAAACAAGGAGAAGACTGATCGAGATGCAGCCAAGAGGCCCATGATCACTCTGGATGAACTGCAGAGATCTACAGCTGAGGTGGGAGACTCTGTCCATAGGACAGCAATCAGTCGTACACTGCACAAATCTGGCCTTTATGGAAGAGTGGCAAGAAGAAAGCCATTTCTCAAAGATATCCATAAAAAGTCTTGTTTAAAGTTTGCCACGAGCCACCTGGGAGACACACCAAACATGTGGAAGAAGGTGCTCTGGTCAGACGAACCTTTTGGCCACAATGCAAAACGTTATGTTTGGCGTAAAAGCAACACAGCTCATCACCCTGAACACACCATACCCACTGTCAAACATGGTGGTGGCAGCATCATGGTTTGGGCCTGCTTTTCTTCAGCAGGGACAGGGAAGATGGTTAAAATTGATGGGAAGATGTATGGAGCCAAGTACAGGACCATTCTGAAAGAAAACCTGTTGGAGTCTGCAAAAGACCTGAGACTGGGATGGAGATTTATCTTCCAACAAGACAATGATCCAAAACATAAAGCAAAATCTACAATGGAATAGTTCACAAATAAACGTATCCAGGTGTTAGAATGGCCAAGTCAAAGTCCAGACCTGAATCCAATCGAGAATCTGTGGAAAGAGCTGAAAACTGCTGTTCACAAACGCTCTCCATCCAACCTCACTGAGCTCCAGCTGTTTTGCAAGGAAGAATGGGCAAAAATTTCATTCTCTTGATGTGCAAAACTGATAGAGACATACCCCAAGCGACTTGCAGCTGTAATTGCAGCAAAAAGGTGGTGCTACAAAGTATTAACGCAAGGGGGCCGAATAATTTTGTATGCCCCACTTTTCAGTTTTTTATTTCTAAAAAAAGTGTAAAATATCCTATAAATTTCGTTCCATTTCATGATTGTGTCCCACTTGTTGTTGATTCTTCACAAAAAATTACAATTTCATATCTTTATGTTTAAAGCCTGAAATGTGGCAAAAGTTTGAAAAGTTCAAGGGGGCCGAATACTTTTGCAAGGCACTGTGTATATGTATATATATATATATATATGCAGTGACAGTGTTTCAAAGAGTTGATGATGACTATTGTTTGGCTTAAGTATCATGATTTACTGCATTATTAAACATTACCACGTCTAGTTATGAGTTTTAACTGGGCTTTTCTAAAGATGATAATGTCATCTGTATGATTTCTTCACATGATGCATATATGATTCGGTGTCATGGATCTGTGCCTCTTGCTCTCATTAAGACACCCTGTTTTAAGAAGTTATAAAAGCCTTTTAAAGAAATACTTTTACATTTTACTTTAAGTACATTAAGTAGCATGTACTTTCATACTTCTGCTTGAGTCAGACATATAAGACATACTTCATCTTTTACTTGTATATTTCTTATCAGGTTAGTAGTACTCTTTCTTAAGCATTGCATACTTCTGCCACCCTCTGCTAATAACATGCATATTGATGGACAGTGAATTATATTGGCCATGTGTTTCATATTGTAGTGATTATATTGTTGATTCCCCCTGTGGTCGTTCCCAGGTCCAGTATGCAAATTAGCGACTAAATTAGGTCTCTTTATGTTGGGGTATGTGTGTGTCTGTGTGCATTGTTCTATGTTTGTGGCATGTTGTATGGTATAATAAAACCATGTGTGTCCTTTGTGTTTATGTACTATTTTATGTATTTGTTTATTTATTGCTTGTAGCTACCGTGCGCTGGCAGACTGCTGTGGTGCGTTGGCATCCCCATCACTGACTGGTAAATAGTCCTTGTCAGGGCTGGTAAGTTTGTCTGTGGAACTGGCTGTTTAATAAAGATCTGCATTATGAGCAAATTTCCTGCCTCATATGCTGCTTCTTCCTCCACACCGACGGTACAGTATTCTTGTTTTGTATTATGTTGATCTTGATTGAGCTTGCTTTTGTCATTTCAAAAACGTTTTAAAAGGAAGGGACTCAAGGATATGTTTTGATGAGAACTTAATGACCTGCCACTCTGACATGTGTTCGATGGAAGTTTCCACTGTTCCAATTTTTGAAAAATCTAATCTTAGTGCTCTTTGTGTAAAACTAATCTCTTGTTACAGTGTACTATATGTGCTCCTTTATGCTCTGTAATATTCTCTCTCACTGTGGAATACCACAGTTGTTGCCTGATACTGATTCTCATGTGGACACTTTTCTAGTTTCTCTCTCTCCTGGATGGAGGGGAGCAGTAGCCGGTATCAAAGTTGATGTGTAAGTCATTGTGTCATTGTGACACTCCTTATCAGGCTGGTCCCGGGCAGGTTTCTGATCTATTCCAAGGCTTGTGTGTATTTGTGTATAGAAAACTCAGCCTTCTGTGTGTCTCCTCATACCAGCTAGACAATTCTGTGTAATCCCTCTGTGTGCTTTATTGAAGATCTCCTGATTGCAATGTCTTCTGGGACTCCTGGTTTCTTGGCTGACTTCACTGAAGTTCTGATTCATCATTCCTGTCGTGACAGAAGAGCTACGGTGGCACCAGGCACAGAAATGTTTAATGCTGATTATGGGAGGAATGTGTGACAGGACATTGCACCCTGCTGAGTATCAGGCCGTGTAGTTGCAGACCAGTCAGAGTACTAACGATGTTAGCCCCTCTAAGTCGCTCTGGATAAGGGCGTCTGCTAAATGCTGTAACTGTAAATGTAAACTTGCAATCAAAGCGGTCAGATTAACACCCAATCAACTCTGTGGCTCCATGAGCAGAGGCAGGAGTTTGAGTGGAAGTCAGTCATCTGTGTGTTCACTTGCTCATTAGTTATGTTTGGATTAGAGACTGTTCTAACTTGGCTGATGTGTTTACAGACTTGTTTGTGTACGTTTTTGTGTGGATGACTGTCCACTGCTTATTTGTACCAAGCTGTAAATGGTGTTTGTAAGTCTATGTACCTGTCCTATTGTAAGTAGTACTCCTTTGTGTGTCCCCTCACTCCCTGTATATCTTCTCTAACTTGTAACTATTGTATATAACCTGGTTCACATTCACTCCGTCTGTTTCATCTGGCTGATCTTCTGTCCTAATTCTGTCTATTAAGGCATTTCTGGTTTCCATCTAACAAAAGTATCAGGTCCATCATACCATCCAGGGTCGTAACAGTGCATTACTGTATGCTTTAGTTAGTATTTCAGTGGTATCTCTGACATATTTATGTATTTTTGCAAGTTTTCTTGTGAAAACACCCTTCATATTTTCATTACAGTAGCATAAAAGGACGATGTGACTATGATCATGTTCAGTCAACATCCACTTCAGTCACAGAATGCAATGCCGTTGTTAAACGAGGCATACCTGCATTGTGAAAAATAAATCTGCTATCATGTCTGTCTGGATTATTATCCTGTTCATCGATTCAGCATTTCTCATAAATAAGCAATTAAATAAGTCAATAAGTCAATAAAGAAATACCTAAATAGTCAGCATTTTAAACATATTCGTGTGACTAAACCTAAACCAGACTGGAAAATTGCCGTCTGTTCCAACAGTTTGGAAAATGAAAGCTGGCATGATGACAGTGTTTCATTTTAAAATGCTAGCTAAATTAAAGTCACTTTGCAATTCAGCATTTCAAAATGTAAAACAACCTATTAGCGTTTCATAAATTCTGCAGTACAGAAAATAAATCCTGGCTTTATATCTGCACTCTCTCTTCATTTCACACCTCGTATGAAGCAGAGAAAAAGGATGAAACGGCTGAATTTACGTGACATTTCAGAAATGAGACAAAAGTAATGGAACGAGGGTTTGGAGTGCTTCTGATTCATTAACGGTGACTAACAGGCAACTATAAGAGATGGGCTTTATTAAAAGTTTGGACACCTATAGCACTGACAATCCAGTTCAGACGCTGATAGTAATTACTCACCTTGGTTGCTAAGGGTTGTCACATTCAGAACAGGGAATGGGGACAGACAGACGTAAGTGCCAGTGATGCTTTGTTACAAGAAGACATTGTAGATCAAGAGACAGGACTATATGAGATATGGGGTGTGAAAAGGGAGCTAAAGTTACATAAACACGGAATGCTAACACAATACTAATACAAAGACGCTAACGAGGACAAAGCTAACGGCTGACGAGGAACACTACGCAAGACAGGGTACCTCACATGAAACAGGAACACACAAGACAGGGAACAGTACAAAAACAAGAAGAGACTGATGACAGAAAAGCAATAGGAACAACAGGGATGAGCAGAGTAACAGCATTTACATTTACATTTACAGCATTTAGCAGATGCCCTTATCCAGAGTGACTTACAATTGGTACAGTCTTACAATCCAAGCAATTGTGGGTTAAGGGTCTTGCTCAAGGACCCAACAGTGGCAGCTTGGCAGAGGTGGGATTTGAACCCTGGACCTTCTGGTCCATTGTCCAGTACCTTACCCGCTAGGCTACCACAGTCCACACCGGAAGCGGGTGCAGAAGCCAACATGAGGCGGGTGCAGAACAGGAGGTGGGTGCAGAAACCAGCCGACGAGGAGGTGAAGTAGAAGGAGGGTTTAAATAGAGGAAACACAGCAGGCTGCTCAATCATAGAAAGAACCGCTCAGAAGGGAGCAATGTAGGATGATGTAGCTACCGGCTGCTTAGCAGGCTGTAATTAAGCAGCCTGTTCTGGAATGAGAAAGAACGGAGTCATATACAATTATGTAGCCACTAGGCTGCTCCCAGTGCCCATCATCCTGCAAGGCTAAAGAGATGACTAGCTCAGACTGATCTTAAATGAGAAAGAACCAAATCTGATACTTCATCAAATTTTCAATTCCTGCTCTGTTTAACAAAGGTCTCACACTTTGTCACCGTAAGGCATCCATCAGCCTCAACTCAGTACTTTCCTCGAAGCTACATGCACTAATTGATTTTTTAAACTGATATACAAGCTAGTGACACAGCAGTGGTTAGCGCTGTTGCCTCACAGATCCAATGATCCCTAGTTTGATTCATGCCCTGGATTTCATCTGTTTGGAGTTTCTCTCCAGAGCTACATGGGTCTACATGGGATTCCTCCAGGTACTCCGGTTTCTTCCCACATTTCAAAGATACATGTTAGATGTGAATGAGAGTGTGTGTGTGTATGCACATGCTCTTAGACGAATTGATGCCATGGCTAGGGCTGGTTGTCACCTCGCCCTGTCCTGGCTTAATCCTGAATTGGATTAAGTAGGCATGAAAATGAATGTCGGAATGAATTAATTTATTATCATTTAGATAAACAACAAAACATTGGAGGCCATGGTGAGGCAAATGGTAACACGGTTGCCTCACAACTCCAGAGATTCCTTGGTTCGATCCCGACCTCTGCCTCCACCTGATGTCCTCCCCATGTCCTTGTGGGTTTACTCCGGGTAGTCTGGTTTCCTCGCACATTTCGAAGACATGCGTTAGGCTAACTGGTTGCTCTACATTGTTACAGCATGAACGTGTCAGACTAGTATTGATGCAAACTTGCTACTGTCGTGAATAGCCATTGATGTTGATGAGATGTTAAGTAAACAAAGCAATGAAATGAAAAGACAAAACATGAAATTTGACCAAGGGAGACTGAAACTTTGCAAAAGTCTCTATAATTTGCCCTTGTTCCCTCAATCCGCTGTGCTGCTTTCAGCCTCGTCCCCCACTTCCACTTTTGGGCAAACTCCGAAGCTCCCAAAGCGCTTCAGCAAGCGATACATTTTCACTTGCCCTCCACAAACGCCACATCGCCCACCGGTGTTGTTAGTGGCTTTTGTTAGGTGCTGTAATTCACCCCGATATCACCATTAGATGCTACGCCCTTAAAAGTGGCGTTCTGCTGTTTTCGGGGTCTCGCCACTCTGTGCATGTGCAGACCCGTCACACACATCCGAGAGTCCCTGAAGCGCTCTGACCAGCGGCACGCCACCCGCTCATGTCCCTCATGCTTCGTGCGTCTTCGTGTGCTTTCATTTTCTCCCCTCGCTCGCTACAGTGCATCTAAATGCTATTAGTGGCCTTTTGTTTCCCACTTTATTATACGCCCTCGCGGCATTTCATTCTTATTTTTCCCTCAGTTATACAGTTTGGTATATTGTACATTTTGAGTCCATCCCTGTACGGTGCTTGCGTTTGCCCTTAAACCCTTTATCCCTGCATTTACCCACATTGGCCACATGGCGCAGTGGCAAAACATGTTGGACCTTTATGCCAACAATAAGGGTTCGATCATTGCTGCCTGCCTATCAGGTTCAGCTATCCTCCCCCCTTTTTTTACTTTTTTATTTGTTTATTTTATGGTTGGTCCCTTTTATCAGGAGCTCACTGCACTCCCATTTCATACAAAGGACTGAGAGAGAGAAAGAGATATAGTTCAAGAAGACTGCGATAGCATCCTGTTCCTTCTTTAAGAGAACAGGGGGGGAAGCTTTCAAATCCTAGCTAACATACTTAACTACTTATCTCCAGGGGTGAAAGTAGGACGGAAGGGTCTGGTTCTGCATACCGCTAAAAGATTCAGTGGGGAAAGATGGGAGAGCAGCTGTCACGGTCCGACTTTCAGCAAGAAAACATCTACTAACATCATCTCCTTATCAATTGCCAAGTTCTGAATTTCTTCTGAACCATCCATTCTCAGTTTTGATCCAAACTGGATGGAGCCAAGCTGCATTTTTTTACTGCAAGTTTATGTTAACGCCACCTTCCCGTGCTATAGTGGACAGTGTTGTGGTTTTGGGAGGCAGACGTTTGTTGCAAAATCTCCCAAATTAAGTTTTGATATTTTATGATATTCTGTTGTAATCCAACAAGTATGGAGTGAGACGGCTTTTATAAACTGAGCAAAACAGACACTACAAGTGCACAAATTCAAAACATCTCAGGCAGCAGTGCACTCCATAAACATTACAGCAGCTTAGACAGGGTTGCCAGATCCCTTGAGGGAATTAGGCAAACCAGTTCTATGGAAACAAGTCCAAAAGAAGCAAATTGGCTCCCAACCCACCATCACCACCACCAAAACAAAAACAGGCCACCTACTACAATATGAGAGAGTGTGACCACTTCATAATGATAATAATAATAATAATAATAATAACAATGTATATTTTCTTAGTTCAACTTTAGAGGTTGAACTAAACCTACTTATGGGAATATTGGCGAGAGAGAGAGAGAGAGAGAGAGAGAGAGAGAGAGAGAGAGAGAGAGAGAGAGAGAGAGAGAGAGAGAGGAGAGAGAGCGATGAGGAGAGAAGAAGAGAGAGAGAGAGGAGAGAAGAGAGAGAGGAGAGAGAGAGAGAGAGAAGAGAGAGAGAGGGGATCAGGGAGCCAATAAGCAGCCACACTTTAGAAAACAAGCCCTCAGACCTGCAACCCATAACTACCAATGTTTGTAAGTGACTTTACAGAAAAGTCAGCCCAAATTCTTTTTGTCGAAGAATGCCAAGAACACAGAAAAATAATAATGCATAGAACAATTATTCAAACATTTAAAAGTCAGATGCTGAAACAGAAAATGTCAAGAGCTTCAAATTTCATATTTTTTCAAGGATGCATAAAGCCCAGGGGAGGTGAACAATTTGAAGTGATGATGGTTGTGGTTGTGGTATTGGCAATAATTTAAAACTACTTTCACTCTGCTTATCTCTTGTTAATGGAAAACAGGAAATTTATCAGCACATTTATACAATTTATACACATTTCTTCTTCAATATACTAACAGACAAGAAAAAGAAAAGAAAAGCAATATAGTAATGCAAACATCGCATTTTGCCCTCGCTTATCATGGCAGCAGGCTTGGGGTGGAGGTCTGGGAGTTCCGTGTACATGTAGAAGTCCACACTGGGCTAGGTGGAAGGGATTGATCCATACGCTCACACGTGTAAAGGCAAGTTAGTTCAAATTTATCTGGAAGCAAAATCCACTTGTCCTCGTTGTGATGGGGACCCAGCGACACGTTCCCCTATGCTTTGTTTATGCCCTGAATTACAGGTACTGAGATATTGGAATTTTGTGTGTTCTACACTCCAAATGGTTTTCAAAAAACAACTGATCCAATGCCCCTACTGGCCATATTTGGTGCCCCCTGTAGATATTTCCCAGCGGTGCTCCCAAAGGTTGGATGCCATGGCCTTGGTCATCCTGTTTGCGAGACAAAGAATCCTTATTGGTTGGACGTCTCAGAGCCTCCTCTTATTCTCTCTGGCTTAAAGAGGGTATGTTTTTTTCCTGCATCTTGATGAAGTTAAGTAGGCTACACTCATTTTTATATTTGTTGGTCGTCATTTATTGTGTTTTTCAAATCTATTCTGCTGTTTTATGCTGAAACCACTATATGTATACATATTATTAACTATAAGTTGGAAAAGCAAGTCCACACTAGTCAGGCCACAAGTAGCAAGCCCAGCTCAGAGTTTGAACCCAGGACTTCAGGACGCATGCTGCCTCAGCACTGGCTATTTAATTTCTCCTAACTTCAGTTTGTGTCGTATTACAAAAAATGCTGCACACGTACGTATGTACTGAATCAATGACACCTGAATTGTTGTAAGATTCCCCGGGAGTCTTGCATCTCAGACGCTGTTAATCATCTGCAGCATGACACTGATGTATCTTGATCTTATTGTTTGGACATCCTGCAGATTCCAGTTTGCAAATTCTGCTAGAATTCCTCGAGCAGCAAGGAAATGATGGCTGCTTCCTCTGCGAACATTTGACCAGCTGTCAGTCAGTAGCACAGAGCACATTCAGGCTGCACAAGAACCGAAATGTTTGCTGTTCCAAATAAGTGCACCTGCTGTCAGTCATGTGCTGCATCCATAAACCCTGCACCACATGGAGTCGCTCTGTCGGCATGAGAAGCAGATGATGTGGAGCTAGGACCATTACGCAGGAAGGAGCCTTTTGCTTATAGGATTACCTGAGAATGTACAGTGCACAGAGTGGTGTTCATAGTAACTACTCCATCCACGTAATGACCGGTGCTTTATGTACTGACCATCTCCCTATGCTGCAGAGCTCATGCACAGCTTTTAATGCGGTTTTGCTTCTTGTTAAGCTTCAGGTTAGAACAGAAGTTCTGTTTATAAAGATGAACGGATGATTCACAATCGATTTAGTCAGTATTTAGGAACACAGATGGTTGTTTTACTACCCAGTCCCTGGCTGGTGCTGCTCGGCTCTACATTCATAGGTTAGTTATGTAACAGTGCTGCACCATACATTATGCAAGAAAGCACTTTCAGTTACTTTTGTGTATTAAAAGTGTTATGCAAACACATTTTCATTGCCTATTGCATTAGGCGTATGGGTGCATTCCCAAAATGTTGTAGTTTAGCATTCTTTTACTATGTGTAACATCACACTACAGCAGTGTATTGCAGGGAAGCCACAGCAAGGCAGATGAATGGGGCGTGTGTGTGCTATGTTACATATGATGCAATTATGATGCACAATGCATGTCACTTGCAATACTTGCTCAATAAAAAGTTGCACTGCTGTACATGTTTGTGTTATGTCTGTGAAATGCCAGAATGGTCGTTGACCAGATATTAACGTAGTCACAGCCTTATGCTACTGAAATGTAACTATAAAGGGTATTTTCACAAGAAAACTGCATCAGAGATACCCGTGAATACATGAGTGGAAGCCTAACCTGTTAGCTCACGTGCTAAACCTTTTTTAATGTATGGAAGCTCACAATAATTTTAGAAAATACAATAATGTAGTGTTACAACCCTGTCTTGAGGAAAGCTGTAACACTTAAGAGCATGGTATGATGGACCTGAAACTTTTGTTTGACGGAAGCAAAAATGCATCGATAGACAGATGAAACAGAGACTCAACGAGTGACTGTGAAGCAGTTTATATAATTATAGGTTAGAGAGAATATGCAAGTAGTGAGGGGCCAAACAAAGGAGTACTACTTACAATAGGACAGGCACATAGACTTAAGAACATATTTACAGCTTGGTACAAATAAATAGCGAAAGGTTATACACACAAACATGACTAACTTATAAAAAAGTCTCTAAACAAAACAACCAAGTTAGACCAGTCTCTAATCCAAACATGAGCTAACGAGCAAGCCAGGATTCCACCAGTAGTCACAAACACAAAGGGTTCATGAGAAAAAAAGCCAAAAACAGGCGACCTAAAACATTTACATGTACAGCATTTAGCAGACACCCTTATCCAGAGCAACTTACAATTGGTACAGTCTTACAATCCAAGCACTTGTGGGTTAAGGGCCTTGCTCAAGGACCCAACAGTGGCAGCTTGGCAGAGGTGGGATTTGAACCCTGGATCTTCTGGCTCAGAGTCCACTACCTTAACCACCAGAGTCCCCTAGTAAAATGTTAGAGTGTGACCATTAGATATAATAATAATAACAATGTATACTTTACTTTGACTTTAGAGGTTCCAATAAAACCAACTTGGAGGAATACTGGAGAGAGAGGCAGGATCAGAGAGCCCTAATAAGCAACTAGACTTTAGAAACCATCCCCCAAAAACCTGCAACCTACAACTACGGACACCTGGTATTTAACTCCATATAACTTTAGCTTATAACTAATAATAAATTAAAAAAGCATTTATTCTGCTTCTTCCTCTTCTTTTTCTACTATAATGTGTAGTTTGACAGAAGTGTGCTTACGTGCACGAGGAAAAGAGCAACTAAAACTGCTTATTCATCATTATGATCTTTATCTCTTATTTCCTCGCCCCGGCGTCTCAAACGGTAAATCTGCATTTGAAAATCAATCTCATGTCTCACGCTAACTTTAATCGAGTTGGATAATGAGTTTTCACTCTGGATACAGTATATTGCTTTTGACTTGGTTTAATCATCATCCATAATTAGCCATGCGAGTGAGGAAAGTGACAGTGTAAACAAACCTTCTACTGATAACCAGCTACATGCTACGTGTTTAAGCAAATAATACATGGGAGTTTTTTGCTGCTGCTTGGGCTGGTAAAAAACGAGGAGCATGCTGCGTTCTTCATTTGAAAGCCGGTTTCAAGATACTCCTGGTCACTGAACATACATTAAAACAGCAATTACATCATTCAGAAGGCGAGCTGAAAGAGAAGAACCTCTTTCTGAAAAGGCAGAGACGTACATTGTGTCTTCCGTAAGTCTGGAGCCTGCACATGGGAGCAATAGATAGCAATAGATAAGTAAAAATGACTTGCCCTTATGTTTACTAACAGAGAAAATTCCCTAAATGATCTTTTTTCAGCTTGAAATTCGATGACTTTTTCTAAAGTGACCAAAAAGTTAGAAAAGGTGAAACATTGCCTTTATACAGTATTTACATGCTGAGCATCACCAGGGTACAGATATTGTCTTAGAGTCATTTTTCACCCAGCAGTTGTAAAGTCATTTACACCCCACAAAACACACACACACACACACACACACACAATGTGCTTTGTGGTGGAAATTTACCTCTGAAATTCAGAGACCATTCAAAAGACCATCCTGAGAAGCTGCTCAATAGTCATATAATATGAAATTTAACAAGCTTGGGTAGCCTCCTTATGTTAACCTTACCAAAATTACCTCAAGACACTACACCGAATTTAAACAGACATCCACTTATAAACACATTCAAGACAAAAAAAACAAAAAAAGGTATTGGACGATTTATTATTAATCACATAAAAGCATTAATTTCTTATTGGACGACTCATCATTGAATATTACATACTAGAAACACCAGAGGGCGTGCTTTCTCCACTATAGTTCTCTATGGAATTTCTGTTATCATTGACCTTCAGAAGGCTTCAAGCTAACCAAAACTTACTCACAATTCATATTCATTATAACGAAATATCATTCTAAGTTCATTAATTGAACTACAAAAAATTCAATTTCACCTTGATGAAACACTAATTAACTAAAAAAAGACACAAACTCATAAGCATCATCAAAGCATTATATTATATGCCAAACATCAAGAGTCCTTGATGACATCAGCCATGTCTGTATCATCAGTGCTGCACTGAATAACGTCAGAAAGTCTGTCCTTAACATACCACAGTGATTTAATAATGCTTTTTGCCGGTTCTAATAGTAGTTATGTCCTCCAGACAAGGTTCATCCAAAAGAAGCAAAATATTTAAGTATTAAAGTCAAAAATACCACATTTCACCCTTTCAGCATAAATTTTAGCAAGATTCAGCATACCAGGCATGGTATGGAACCATACCATTAGTCGAACAAATGGTGGGCATACATGCTCGGGCACAGTACAGATCGCCTAGGGCGAGTACACCCTGAATTTTCTTGTGTATGCAGCATCTGCCCTCCATGACTTCACACAAAATAAACAACACTTCATTTTTTGACAGCAATGTTTATTAATGGGGAATTCTACAAAGGAGCTGCAGGTGACAGTAACCCCAGTTCTCTATCTGCTAAGCAATGTGCCATGGCTCAAAACTGAGTGAAGACTAGCATTACTAGCACTAGAACTTTATTGTACAGTATATACAAATACATCAATGCCAAAAACGTTCAAGATTGTTGTTGTTTCCCTTCAATAAAAGTCATTCAAAACTACTTCCTACACATTTCTGCTAATTGCTAAGGCTCTTCATGAAAACTAATGTTTACATGATGTTATTAATAATAATAATAATAATAATAATAATAAACATCTACTTTAATAATTAAACTAATTATGGCAGGAATGTTGTCCATTGATTAAATCCGGTCTTTCTGTGCTGTTAGAGTAAAAACCCAGATATTCACAAAGTTTATATGAATGACAGGTCGTTTCTTCATGCTAAATAAATTTGCTATTTAAAATTCAATTATGTTGCTTTATTTTAGTGAAAGTGGGCCATTTCTGACCCTTAGGACAAGAGGAATAAACAGAATTTTAAGACTACACAAGAGTTAAAATTTGCTTGAAAATTCACTTTCAAAAATGTTTTGATACTCGTTTGAAACTTGTTTTATTGAGTCTTGTGTTGAAACGCTTTGATCCTCACTTTGGATCATCCATCCCGCTGGATTTTGCTTCGGCTTGCATTCGTCTGTGCAATACCGTACATATTTGTGACTCTGGTGCCAACCCCGCCCGTTCGGACCCCGATTATTCACATTCGTCCTGGATTTCAGACGCTTGTGTGTGGGGGATTCTTCAGTTTTTACAATCTTAACTTTTGAAAAATAAAATTAGTAATACTTTTGTTTTAATATTTCAAGATAACTTATACAACCCCTGGCAAAAAGTATGGAATCACCAGTCTTGGATGAGCACTCATTCAGACATTTCATTCTGTAAAACAAGCTCAGATCAAAAACATGATACAATAATAAGGTCATTCCAAAGTGCAACTTGTTGGCTTTCAGGAACACTCAAAGAAATGAAGAGAAAACATTGTGGAAGTCAGTGAATGTTACTTTTATTGACCAAGCACAGGGAAAAAAATATGGAATCACTCAATTCTGAGGAAAAAAGTATGGAATCACTCAAATTGGAGGTAGAAAATAAGGACACACCCAGTCAATTTCCTTTCCCTAAATGGACACCTGCCTCAGAGCAGATCTGCTCGTTAGTCTGCAATTAAAAACACCTGAAGTCATGACACCTTGGAGGGCTGCCGGACGAAGTGGAGTGGCAAGAACCATGGCTCCAACAAGAGAAATGTCTCTTGAAACAAAAGAGAGGATTGTGAAACGTCTTGAAGAAGGTAACTCTTCACGCATGGTTGCTAAAGATGTGGGCTGTTCACAGTCAGCTGTATCCAAGATATGGACCAAATACAAACAGCATGGAATGGCTGTTAAAGCCAAGCGTACTGGTAGACCAAGAAAGACATCAAAGCGTCAAGACAAACAACTTAAGGTCATTTGTCTTGAAAACCGAAAAAGTACAACTACAGAGATGAAGCATAAATGGGAGGAAGCTGGAGCCAATGTATGTGACTGAACCATTAGAAATCGGCTAAAGGAAATGGGATTTCAATACAGGAAAGCTAAAAGAAAACCATCATTGACACCTAAACATAAAAGAACAAGACTGCAATGGGCTAAGGAGAGGCAATCATGGACTGTGGATGACTGGATGAAAGTTATCTTCAGTGATGAGTCAAGAATCTGCATTGGACAAGGTGATGATGCTGGAACTTTTGTTTGGTGCCTTCCAGTGAGATTTATGAAGAGGCCTGCCTGAAGAAAACAACCAAATTGTCACAGTCCTTGATGATATGGGGCTGCATGTCAGGCAAAGGCACTGGGGAGATGACTGTGGTTAATTCTCCTATCGATGCACAAGTTTACACTGAGATTTTGTACAGTTTTCTCATCCCTTCAGTTGAACAGATGTTTGGAGGTGATGATATAATTTTCCAAGATGACAATGCATCTTGCCATAGGGCAAAAACAGTGACACATTCAGTCGATGTCATGGCCTGCAAATAGTCCAGATCTCAACCCAATTGAAAACCTGTGGTGGAAATTGAAAAAAATGGTCCACAAGAAGGCTCCGACCTGCAAAGCTGATCTGGCAACTGCTATCAAAGAGAGTTGGCACCAAATTGATGCAGAATACTGTTTGTCACTCACAAGTCCATGCCTCAGAGACTGAAAGCCGTTATAAAAAGCCAAAGGTGGTGCAACTAAATACTAGTGATGTATTTTGAATGGTCTTTTGTTTATCTGTTTTTCATGATTCCATACTTTTTTCCTCAGAATTGAGTGATTCCATATTTGTTTCCCTGTGCTTGGTCAATAAAAGTAACATTCACCGACTTCCACAATGTTTTCTCTTCATTTCTTTGAGTGTTCCTGAAAGCCAACAAGTTGCACTTTGGAATGACCTTATTATTGTATCATGTTTTTGATCTGAGTTTGTTTTACAGAATGAAATGCCTGAATGAGTGCTCATCCAAGACTGGTGATTCCATACTTTTTGCCAGGGGTTGTACATGCTTTAAAGTAAAGAACTAATGATGGCTGCAAGTGAACTTATATAGAATGTAAATATTTTAGACATATTCGTCAAGTGGCAAAAAGAAAGCTATGTGTTTGTATTGACGTGTTGTGGTAATGACAATTTTCACTTTTCAGAAAAAAGATGCTAGGTCATGGATGTGCTAAAGCTAATCAACAGATTAAGAAACATATTTTTTCAGTTGGTAAAACGTATACATGGTACCGAATACAGAAGGCTTACATGCTTAAATTCCTCACATTTCCAGACATCAGAATGTCATTCTCTTCTCATGGCTGACATGTGATACGCTTACAGTCTGTGTCTCTATGGTTACGACATAAACAAGTGTTACCTCTGAAATCTTTCGCTACAGAAATCGTAGGCTGTTGCGGTAATGACAATAAGGTTGAGGATGATCATATATTGTTCAAAAATATGCAAACATTGTATAGATATCAATTAAACTAAAATATTATTTGCCTTCTGTATACAAACGTGTTGTGATTTTTGATGCACTGATCACTTTTTATCATTTATTGGAGAAGAGAAGCTTTAAAGCCTGGACATGGCCAAAGTAGCAAAGTGCTGATATTTTCAATATGTTTATAAAATGGAAATCACAGTTATCTTGGTGCATACGTTTCTTTAGTTATGCAAACTGAATACCTACACTATTTAAATGTATAGCTTTTAGCAGACGTCCTTATCCAGACTGACAACTGGTACAATCTTACAGTCCAAGCAGATGTGGATAGAGGGTCTTTCCTAAGGACCCAACAGTGGCAGCGGTGGGATTTGAACTCTGGACCTTCAGGTCCAAAGTCCAATACTTTAACCACTAGGCCACTACAGTCCCAAATAGGGTATTTCCATCATGAATTAATAACCTGGGGATGTAAAAGTTCCAATAATTGAAGATTCACATAGCTTTGTGTGACTTCTTCGTAATTGTGTGTATTGGTGAGCATTGTTGGAAGTTTTCTTTCCTTAACCCTTTTCCTACTCAGTGTCCCAGAGTTTAGGACCTGCTACATTCTCTGTCACCCTCAGTGCGGAGCTTAGAGGAGAAACAGAAAGCAATGGGTACTGGAGAACTGAAGCATACACGATGGTGAATATGGGTCAAGAGAGAAGAAGATGCCTGACCATGCAAACACTGAAGGCCAGAAGAAGTACTTTTATATACAGAACTTAACAGGTAGGTAATGTAAATGAGTGTGGGAGTTTTATGCGCCCAAGATTTGGCGTGGGCAAGATCCCCTCTGAGTTCTACAACTTTTTATGCCCGGAGGCAGATAGAGGACAGCACGGAAATAATCTAGTCTTGAAGTAAGAAATGCATAAGGATCGTAGTTAGGGTGTGAAAGTGAGAGACTCAGTCTGGAAGTGCGCTTAAGATGAAAGAAAGTAGTCCTAACAATGCTTTTAATGTGGCAGCCAAACCTGGGCATGGTCAAATCTGGTATTCTTAGCGTGTGAAGTGTGGCAGTTTGTATCACCTCAGATGCATCATTATTTCATTTCTCAGCCATCCAAGACTTTATGCCAGCCAGGAAATCAGCTAGAGCAGGATTTGGAGGCATGTCTGGAGGCTCATTGTGTATGTAAATGTGTGGAATGTAAACATAGGCATGGAACTGGGGACCATGCTGCACACCGCGACAGACGGAACCACGACGAGTCATTTTTGGCGCGTGCACCCTTGCGGCAGTTGCAATGCGTCAAGTATAAGTCTAGGATTCTGATTGGCTCTTCATTAGATAAAAAACAGAAATAAGTAGATAGATCAACTAGATAAATAAATAGATTCAAAGTTTTGAAGATACAGTGGTGCTTAAAGGTCTGTGAATCTTAAATTTATGCATAAATATCATCTGAAAAATCATCAGATTCTCCTAAAAGTCCTACAAGTGGCAAAAGAGAACCCAATTAGACAAATGCCACAGTAATTACTTTACTTAGAGATTTATTTATTGAGCTAAATAATCCAGTATCATGAATGTGTGAGTGGCAAAAGTTGAAATTAGTCAATCAATCAATGGGATGGCAATCAGGTCAATCAGTTGAACATTGATTAGTCAAAATCTGATCCTCACAATAGAAATGGGTGAAAGTATGTCACGATAAGAGCAAAGCCGATCTCTAAGGACCTCAGAAATAGAGTTGTTGATGCTCATTGGGCTAGAAACGTTTGGACTCCACCAATTCACAGTCTGTCAAATTGGAGGACATTCAAGGCCATTGTTCCCCAACAAAGAACAACAGGAATAATTGCAGCCAATTTCAGCTGAATAAGAGAATCGTTGAGAACGTTAGTCGTAAGAGGTCAGTGGGACTGGGCGTGGCATGCTTTAATGAGTGAAGTGGACACACGATCCAGATAACAAGTAGTAGCTCTGGCTGCCTTAATAAGCCTAGCAACTAGGATTTCATCCACAGGGGCGGAATTAGAAAAACAGCCAGCAACAGGAGGTGATGCAATAGAGGAGCAGCTCCAAAACGGGATGATTGTGAAGCTGTAGATAGATATTATCTTTCTTTTCACTGAAAACATTGTGAAAACATGAAGTTCAGTAGAAGGTGTTAAAGAGAAACTGTTAGCAGGTCACAGCAGTTTCCGAACAGCAGACTCCAGCTTTTTCCTGGCTATCACTGATAGCAGTCATAGCAGTGTTCCTTCTGAGGCATTCTATGAGGCATTCAGGCTCTGTGAAATAAGTAAATCAAATAAGTAGCAGCCAAGAAACCACTTTTTCCCATGGGAACAGGGTGAAAAGGCTAAGATAAAGCTCATAAAGATTGGCATGAAGATCTGTGAAAAGAGGGTAACGGAGTGATGAGTACAAGTTATATGTTATTTGTTATACATGGTCATTATACCATTGCTAAAACAACAAATCTAATGGTGCCCTAAGACTTTTGCATACTAGGCCTATTATATATGAGATAGATTTCTAACAGGTGAAAGCATTTAGGTCTTTAAACAGCAATTTATTTATCATGCAAACTGAAATATTAGTTTACCTTCCAGCCACTTCAAGCACACTTTCCACTGCATTCCTGTTCTCCGGTAATTTGGCAAAGAGGTTGCATTGATTTACTTCGGTACTAGTTGCACCGTAGGAGTCCCTCTCCAAAAAATCAGCTCTGCGTGATCACCTGTTAATAGAAGCTTTAAAAGCAAATCTTTGAAACCAACCTGGCAGGAGGTCAGCATTCATTCTGTCCTAAAAAGGAATTCCCATGTCACCTGATCCAAACAAATCAGCTCCTACACTGAGCCTGCAGGGTCGAATAGCAGGTAAAAAAAAATAGATTTACTGGTTTTTAAACAATGGTAAGAGTTTAATGACGTTATACAGAATATAGGATGTGTTCCAAATATAATTCACTGCACAGTACTTACCGATCTAAGTGCACTAATTCTCTGGAGATTAATGATCATGTCACTAATCAGGTCCTCATTATGCAACAGTATAATAAATTAGTCAAATGCTAACTGAATGTTACAAACTGGTTTGGCCATAGTCATTTGTACACTATACAGGTATACTATTGTGTGCATAGTTATTTATTTAATAAAAAATGTATGGAGGTAAAAAAAATAAAAATAAAAAAGTATTTGTGCAAAAGCTACATAAACATAAGATATTAAAAGGATAATAATCTGTATTATTAATAATAATAAAATAATAATATACACTCATCAGCCACTTGGTTCAAGCTAAAAAAAAAAAGGCAACAGTAACTCAAATAATCACTCATTACAAGGCATGCAGAAAAACACCTCTGAACCACTGCTGTCAGTCAAGAACAGGCAACTGAGGCTACAATTCCCCAAAATAATAATAATAATAATAATAATGACTTGAACCACTCTGGCCTCATATGGGTAAGGTACTGGACTATGGACCAGAGGGCCCAGGGTTCAAATCCCACATCTGCCAAGCTGCCACTGTTGGGTCCTTGAGCAAGACCCTTAACCCACAATTGCTTGGATTGTAAGACTGTAAGGGTGTCTGCTAAATGCTGTAAATGTAAATGTAAAATATGTAAAGAAATGAAAGCTAATCAGCTGCCTCTAGTGGATGTCAATGGTATAACATTCGGAAAGACTTCAAACCCTTCCACTTTTTCCACATTTTGTTATGTTGAGTCCTTGCGCTAGAAATGTGAAAGCAGAATTTTAGACATTTTTGCAAATGTACTGAAAAGGAAATATTAAAATTTCAGATGGACATAAGTATTCAGACCCTTTGCTGACACTTGAAATTTAGTTCTGGATTCCTCCCATTTCTCTTGATCATCTTTGAGGTGTTTCTACACCTTGATTAGATCCACCTGTGGTAAATTCAGTTGAGTGGACATGATTTGGAAAGACACACCTGTCTATATACAGTAAGGTCTCATAGCTACCAATGCATACCAGAGCAAAAACCAAGCCATGAAGAGGAAAGAAGGTGAGGTGGCCAAGAACCCAATGGTCACTCTGGCTGAGCTCCAAAGATCCTGTGTGCAGATGGGAGAAACTTCCAGATGGTCAACCATCACTGCAGCACTCCAACAATTTAGGCTGAAACCAAGACTTCTACACATCATGTCTAGATGAAACCAGGCACTGCTTATCACCTGCCCAGTACAATCCCTACAGTGAAGCATGGTGGTGGCAGCATCATTCTGTGTGGGTGTTTGTCAGAGGCTGGGATAGGGAGACTGATCAGGGTTGAAGGGAAGTTAAATGGAGCAAAGATCTTAATAAAAACCTGATCCAGATCACTCAGGACCTCAGACTGGGCCGAAGGTTCACCTTCCAACAAGACAATGATGGTAAGTGCACAGCCAAGACAACACTCAGTGAATGTCCTTGAGTGTCCAAGCCACAGCTCTGACTCAAACCCAGTCGAACATCTCTGGAGAGACCTGAAAATGGCTGTCCACTGATGGTCCCCATCCAACTTGACAGAGCTTGAGAGGATCTGCAGAAAAGAAGGGCAGAAAATCACCAAATTCAGGTGTGCAAACCTTGAGACACCATACTCAAAAAGACTTGAGGCTGTAATCACTGCCAATGGTGCTTCAAATAAGTATGGAGTAAAGGGTGTGAATACTTATGGCAATACAACATTTTTGTTTTTCCTTTTGCCATTATGGGGTATTGTGTGCAGAATGTTGGGGAAAACTTGATTCATAACATAACAAAATGTTGAAAAAGTGAAAAGTGTGTGTGTGTGGTTAAGAAATACATTTAGTAACTGGAGTTAACAACATTCAGGATAAAAGAGTCAAGACTTTTCTTTATAGGAAAACAAACAGGCATTTCATTAAATGGGAGTAACTCTCTTAGTGACACACACACACACACACACACACACACCCCATTTGGAGCCTGCTGCCATTTTTGAACCCTTCTAAAAGCAGTTTCCATAATAGAAAACAAATTGGCCTGCTATTAAGGAAAAATAAACAAAACGTGTTTGTGATGGAATACTGAATCTAAAAACGGATCTTTCTTCACAACATTAATGCACTTAATGAGGCAAATTCTATGACTGAACATCACTTTGTTCAGGATTTTGAGTAGATATGGCAGCACTGGAAAAAAATAATAACTATGCATGAATTCAGGTCATAGGAACAGTTATAAATAAATATTTTATCGGTATGTTTTCACCCTTGTCCTTCTAAATGAATTCAAAGACTTGCTTTTTATTTCTGCTCCATTCAGTCCAGACAGACCAGCAGTAGAGAGGATCCTTTGATCAGCCGACAAGCACGAGCAGCTCCCATAGTTTTGTTGTCCACCATCCAGATACAGGCGGAACCTTCACTACACACTCCAGTCTCTGCCCAGATCACTTCCAAGCGGTTTGCAGAGGGAAATTTGTTGTCACGGCGACAATACTTGTCCTGCCGCTGACAGACAGCCGATGTTGCCTTCATTTGCAGTGTTGACTTTGGTCAGCACTTCAATCCTTCCTTAGCTGTGTAGCTGGAATCATGAGCATATGACAGTCGGTCACTTTTAGTAGTGATATGGGGGACACTAACAGATCAGCGATATGCGAAGGACATCCTGCGGTCACATGTTGCTTCTCCAACTGCCATTTTTTAGCAGGATAATGCTCACCCACACAGCAAGGGTTTCCCAGGAATGTTTCTGCCAGATTTAGAACCAATCAAGCATTTATGAAACCAGCTGGGATGCCAGCATCAGCAACCTACGAGTGTGCAGGATCTACAGGCCCAGCTGCAACATCTGTGTCCATACAGAACCTTTGTGCCTCTAATGCCCAACCGTATCGCATCTTGTATCTAAGAGGCGAAAGATTAAAGGCAGCCCAACAAGGTACTAAAGCCCAACAAACGTATCCTTTCACTCTAATATTGTAATCACCTATATATCATCATTAGGCATTCATTCATTCATTCTCTGGACTGGCACCTTGTCCAGGGTGTACCTCTACCTGTAAGCATTTCATGTTAGGCTGAGTTTCCTCCAGGTACTCTGATTTCCTGGTAATCTGGTGTCTCTAAAGAGTTCATGCAGTGCATTTGTGGGTGCATATATAGGGTTGGTTCCCTTTTTGCATTCTGTGATGCCAGTTACGCCCCAACTCCCTGTGACCCTGAATTGGATTAACCTCATGGGGAATCTCCATTAAAAATAATTCATTTACATTTAGCAGACACCCTTATCTGGAGTGACTGACAGCTGATACAGCTTTATAATCCAACAAATTGTGGGTTAAGAGTTTTGTTTAAGGACTCAACAGTGGCAACTTGACAGAATATTAGGATTTGAATGCTGGACCAGCACCTTAACCACTAGAACGCCACAGTCTCAAAGTTTTTGACCACTCACGAGCCCTGTTTCATGGCTGCTTTTATCCCTGTGTCTTCAGCAGAGCGCAAATTAGTAGACGTTCCAGGATGCTGTTTGCCTCATTAGCTACAGCCTTAGTAAATTGGACATTTATTTCAGATTCACTTCGACGCTCCCTTCATGCTGCTCCCTTTTCCCTCAGTGTCATACACTTCTGCAGACTGAATGTAGTCCATTTATAGAGAGCAGTGCCTCACTGAGGATGCAAATAGGGATATGTATTCTCTAAAAGACGAAGGTCATGTCAATGGTGTTACGATTTGGAAAGAGAATACTGGGTAGCCTAGCCTTAAGGTACTGTACTATGGACCAGAAGGTCCAGGGTTCAAATCCCTCATCTGCCAAGCTGCCACTGTTGGGTCCTTAACCCACAATTGCTTGGACACACAATAAGTTGAAAGTCGCTGTGGGTAAGAGTGTCTGCTAAATGTAAATGTATCATATTGAATGGTTTGCTTGTGTTACTCAGCTCACAGTTTTTAAATTAAGGTGTTTATTAATAAGGGGGAAAAAAAATCCAAACCTAGTTAGTGGTCAGATGAATCTTGTTTCTACAGTACATGCAAGTCAATGATGCTAGGTGGTGTGTTCATTAAAGACCTTGGAATGTCTCTAGGACTTCAATGCCCTCTAGTGGAATGGTGAAACGTCTAGACCTAAGACAGTTTCACATTTCCTGTGGGTGATAACCAAAAAAAACTAGAGAGCGCAGTGCGGCTTGCAGACCAAATCACCGGATCAGCACTTCCCAGCCTGTGGCGGGACCAGAGCAGGGAAGATCTGTAGGGATGCCACTCATTCAAGCAATAGGTTTTTCAAAGGCTGCCAACTGAGAAGTGCCTCAGAAAGCCAGGAAGGAAAGACTAACGAGGAGCTTCTTGTTCTGTACTTGTTAGACTCCAAACAATGTGACAAACGTCTCCAGAACCTCATCATCTGAGAGAAGAATGCTCCTTGGTTGTCATAATACATCTAATACAATTTTTAGAGCCCTGTCAGTCATACGCCCTTTGAATCGTCCTAACTTTCCCCTTCATATGGCGCCCCGTTCACAGATGGGTTTACTGTCACACAAATGGCAGGCTCTACCAGTCTTCCTGCAGTGCAGTGCTCCCCTTTGCCCACTTTCTAATTACAGCCAACAGTTCCCACATCTGTATTTTGCCATTGGGGACATTTAGCATTTCCCTCTTACTGTAAGACTTGATTCTTTGTTTTAAACTGCACTGCGGTAATTGGTTCTAGTTTCTTTGCCTCATGTTTCTTTCATTTTTGTATGTTTATTATTATTTCATGTTAGGACTAGTTGGTGAAACAATACATAATATCCTTGAACCGGTCTGTTTTTCTGTGTTGACACTTGGTTCATCAAGAGTACAAGATAGTGTGTCACTGGATAATGAAAACGATGGAGTTTGTCATCTGGGAGCATGTGCAAATTGGATCTTTTTCTTTATCCATGCATGAAGCAGCACCTGGTACTTCCTCAAGGTCAGAGAGCAGATGGCTGTTTGGTCCCTCTATCAACAAATGAGTTTTGAGAAATGAAATGAAGGCCAACAGCCCAGGATGAAAGCTATTCACATGATTCGCTTCAATTCATGAGAAGACATGAGGATTTGGGGCAGTATGAAGGGGGACACTGGGAGTTCCAGGGTTAGGGCACTGGGCAACTAAAGGCTCTGCCAAGCTGCCAATGTTGGGCCCTCAAGAAATGCCCTCAATCCCCCTCTGCTCTGGTCCTGTGATTCTGCTGGCCTGCCCTTATGATTTCGTCCCTATATATTTAAATGTGTTGCTTTAAATATAAATGTCAACTGCTTTAATGAATGCTGCCTTTTTATTGAAATATTAATGCTTTTTAAGTCTGTTTTTTTTATTTTGCCTCTATATATTTAAAGTTGATTTACATTTTGCTTCTTTTTAAGGCTGATTACATGTAGTTTCTTGTGTGTTTCATTTACATTTGAATTAATTTTTTTCAGCTAAATGTATTGTTGATATTGATGGTATTTTTTATTTTTATGTCTTTATAATTAACTTTACATTTTAGATGCTTACTTTTTAAGGTTAATTACTTACTTTGTTACTGATTTTTTTTTTATTTACTCACATTTTGTTATGTCCTATAATTTGACCAGTTTTGTGTTTAGTGCCACTTTTTAACTTAAAAGTGTGCATTTTAGTTTGTTATTTGTTTAAAGCTGACTGTCTTTGTTTCTTTAATTTAAAAACATGTTAATTTACTTAATTTAACAAAATTAATTACATTTCACTGCTTATATAACAATGACACTTTTTCTGTAAACTTAATTTTATTTTTTGTTGCCTTTATTCAATTAAAGTTGAATACATTATTTTATTGACTTTATTTAAAAAATAACTGTCTTTGTTAATCTTTCATTAAGTAGTATCAATTTTATTTGTTAAAGATCGTTTTGTTTTTCTGTAGCCTTTTTATAGTTTTTCTTTTTTAAGTTGACTGTTATTTCATGCCATTTTTTAAATTAAAATTTGCTTTTAGCTTTTTGTTACCTGTACACATTTAACATGGGTTGGTTTTATGCGTTTGTGTGTCATTGTGTTGGTTTGAAGTTAACTGTGTTTATTTTTATTGCTTTTTTATTTAAGGTGAGTCACTTTTAATGCTATTACCTTCCTAATGTGTGCATTTTTGTTGCCTTCTTTTAAAGTGTTAACTGCTGTTATTTGTTGTTGGCTCTTTAATTAGAAGTTTATTGCCTTTGGATCTTGTAGCCTGTTTTTAGTTAAAGTTGATTGCTTTTTTATTACCTCCTTTCATTTGCGTTTGTGTTTTGTTGCCTCATTCTAATTAAAATTGGCTGCTTTTGTTGTCAAACTTTAGAGTTGCTCATTTTATTTAGAGTTGACAGCTTTGTATTACAAATTAGTTTACACAAAATGGACTGTGTTTATGTTTTGTTGATTATTCTGTATAAAATGTTGTAAATTTTTATTTCAATGTGTCTGGTTTTGCATTTTTATTTACGTTTAATTGCAGTTGTTATTAGTTTGAAATTAACTTTGTTGGTGCTTTATATTTAATATCTAAATGCTTATTTTTATTTTTATTTAAAATGAGTGCTCCTTAATTATTGTTTACTTGTTCTGCTTATTTTTGAGACCTACTGATTTGTTTAACATTGACTGCCTATATTTTTATCTTTTATTGAGTTAGCTGTATTTTACTTTAGATACAGTTTTTTGTACATGTTTTTTATTCCATGTTTCTTCTTTCATTTAAAGTTACACCTTTTCTCTGAAGCTGTTTCTTGTTTCTATTTATTTTATTTATTTTTTTGGTTACTGACTACTAATTTCTGTTGTCTCCTTTTATTTTTAATTTTTTTGTCAAAGCAGGAAAAGATCTATGTACAAATCAGTAAAACAGTCCAACAATCTCTAGAATGGGAACAGGAAACCTTAACCAGTCCTTAAGTAGTCTCTTGTGAATGAGCTGCAGGTGTGTTTGATTAGGAGCGATTCCAAACTTCAGGACAGGTTGAGATATTTCAGGTATGGCTGTTACAAAGTTAACATAATTATGATTGACTGTGTGGCTTTGTCCTGTCCTGTTCTGCAAGCCTCTTTAGCTCATGACCATCACCCTTAGTACTTCCCATTAAAATGCTAGATTAAGATTATACATCATTTTCTAAAAAGCGCACAGACAAATCAATATTATCGTAATGATGTATATTAAGATGTAGTTTAGATAATTAAATCAACTACAGGGGGATTTTTGTGTATAGTTAATTATTATGGTCCAAAGCATGGCCCAATTAATTACAAAGATAAGACAACAATCAGCCAATTAATTTCACCAGTATTAATCACAGAGCCTAGATTAGTCATTTTTGAGTGTCAGACATCCCAGGGTGATCAAACAGATCCGGCTCTCAGAGCTGATATGAAAGCCTGGCGAATGAAAGCATGCCGGGAAACATGCAGAGAATTAAATTAGGGTAACACTGAGGCCAAAACTTGGTTCTGGAGGTTTCCTAATCGTAATACACCACCAACAATTTAACAGAGCTACTCACTAATTCACACCAGTGGCGTAACCTGAAATTAGGTTTTGGGTGGGCACAGTTTTCACAGTTCTCATATAAGAAAAGCATAATAAAATAAACTAAAACTGATGTTTGTTTTCTACAAAGCCTCAATGAAGACGGTGATTGGATGAAAACACTGATTGCCTGAGGAGTCTTTCTGACAGCAGCATTTCTAATTATATCACACCTTTTATTTCTTACCTTTTCCAGTGATAATTGCATCATGAACACGTAGGTCTCACTTAAATCTGTGTATAGCCAAATTTCAAGTAGCGTAAGTAACCATTAACTCAAAGCGCATGTAGTGCACATACGGTGGTGCTTGAAAGTTTGTGAACCCTTTAGAATTTTCTATATTTCTGCATAAATATGACCTAAAACATCAACAGATTTTCACACAAGTCCTAAAAGTAGATAAAGAGAACCCAGTTAAACAAATGAGACAAAATATTATACTTGTTCATGGCTCTTCACATGTTTGTGGAAGTGTACTAGGACCTCAGAAAAAGAGTTATTGATGCTCATCAGGCTGGAAAACATTGCATTCCAGCATAAGAACCTTATCCCATCTGTGAAACATGGTGGTGGTAGTATCATTGTTTAGACCTGTTTTGCTGCATCTGGGCAGGACGGCTTGCCATCATTGATGGAACAATGAATCCTGAATGATATCAGAGAATTCTAACGTAAAATGTCAGGACATCTGTCCATGAACTGAATCTCAAGAGAAGGTGGGTCATGCAGCAAGACAACGACCCTAAGCACACAAGCTGTTCTACCAAAGAATGGTTACAGAAGAATAAAGTTCATGTTTTGGAATGGCCAAGTCAAAGTCCTGACCTTAATCCAATGGAAATGTTGTGGAAGGACCTGAATCGAGCAGCTAATGTGAGGAAACCCACCAACATCCCAGAGCTGAAGCTGTTCTGTACGGAGGAATGGGCTAAAATTCCTCCAAGCCGGTGTGCAGGACTGATCAACAGCTACAGGAAACGTTTAGCTGCAGTTAAATTGGCTGCACAGGGGGGTCACACCAGATACTGAAAGCAAGACTCACATACTTTTTACCACTCACTAATATGTAATATTGGGATCATTTTCCTCAATAAATAAATGACCAAGTATAATATTTGTGTCTCATTTGTGTAACTGGGTTCTCTTTATCTACTTTTAGGACTTGTGTGAAAATCTGATGATGTTTTAGGTCATAATTATGCAGAAATATAGAAAATTCTAAAGGGTTCACAAACTTTCAAGCACCACTGTACATAGGGAGCGGGAAGTCGTTTGAGACAGAACCTTAACTCCGCATTATTTCAACAATAGTTTATATGAATGCTCAAGAATGAAGAACGACGCCAGCCTAAAATCTATTGGCTTTTAAAACATTTGTTTCAATTTAAATTTGGATTTGGACAAGGATTTGGATACGCTGGAAATAGAAACAAATTCAGTACAGTAATATAAACATCCTGGGCTCGTAATGTAGTCAGCTTAGTTGGTTCTGTCATCTCCGTTCTTCTTTTTTTCTTCACAACACTCACAGAGACTTCGTTTGCTTTAAACACCATCCGCGGCTGATCAGAGGATCATTCATCTATCTACAAGTCCAGCTCTTAACACAACGACGCTGCTGATGCTCTAGAACTCTCCCTTTACATTTTTGGCTGATAATTCTAACATTAATAGCTTAGAATCACTAGTCAAGTAATGGAAATTATAATGGGATCCTAAACACCAGGTTCTCACTCACATTTTGTTCTATTATATAGAATAATGTGCCTCAGGAAGAGCCTGCCTTATATATCAGACCCATTTTATTTGCGGAACATGAATAAACTTTCTTTTTAATGAATTAAAACAAAATTTAACTTTACCTGATAAACAGTTATTAGGAAATGAAGTTCCTCAACTGAAGGGCATAATCTGATGATGATGTTTTAGCAGCGGGGTGCTGATAGAATGGAACTATTTTAATACAAATTGCCAATATCTCACGTTATAGCACTCCCTCTAGTGTATTATTGCTTAAATATGAGAGTAAGGGAGTGACAAAGTGAGAGGGAGAGAGATTGAAATAGATTTATAGATACTAGATTCAAAAGAAAAGGGAACCAACCCATTTTAAGGTCAGACTAGTCCTGTGTAGTACATTTTTGTCATCATGGGAACCTTCAATGCCGACACACACACACACACACACACACACACACACACACACACACACAGCATTTCCTCCACAGCCAACATGCTATCTCCCAGAGATGCCAAGAAAACAATAACGTTCACAAAAATTGCTTCTGGTTCACATGAGAAAAGCCAATTCACATTATCTCAGTCCTGGAGCACGACGACTTTAGACAGCGTACACACTCTAAACTCTTATCTGTCCTGATTGTGATGGAATTAAAGTGCTTAGCGCCTAGTGATTTTCACATAATGGTCTCTGATTAACTCAGGCTTAAACTCAAGCACTTCCTTTAGCATCACTGCTATCCATGTCAGCTAACCCCGGTGCCAAACAACATGGAGGGACAGAGATGTCAACCTGAAAATCTCTTTATCCCCTTTATCTCTATTGTTAACGTGAAGATGACTGATTTATTCCAGTTATTAAATGCTCATGTGCCATATCAATAAATGCGGCGTAATAAAATCACTTTAATAGCTCCAGCGATTAGGGAAGGACATGATGGATTGGCGTGATAGATGAAGACGTCTGCTTTAAAAGACCTCAGCAGGTCAGGCGGTTGGTACAGCTGTGATTAATATGCTAAAGATTAGCTTTAGTCCTGCACATATTTTTCTTATTTAAGTTGCTGCCACATTTTATTTGAATTTAATTTATTGCAAATACAAATATCGTTTATTAGCTTATTCATCCGAGGTATATTCTTCTTCTTATGCTTATTGATATTATCATTGGTGCAGTGGTCTCTCACTGTAGCCCAGCGCCGTGGTGACCTGGGTTCAGTCTGGTCAGATTGTGCTTTACTTTCAGTCCTGATTCACTGTTCCTGAGGGAGGACAAGCCGGTCAGGGGATTATATTTGCAACACAGCACAGCTAAATGCAAATTTACATTTGGCAGACGCCCTTATACAGAGGGACTTTCAATTGATACAGTCTTACAATCCGAGCAATTGTGGTTTAAGGGCCTTGCTCAAGGACCCAACTTGGCAGAGGTGGGATTTGAACCCAGGACCTTCTGGTCCATAGTCCGGTATCTTAACCGCAAGGCCATCACTGTCCGATACAAGTCTGCTTGCTACTGGAGGCAGTTTCTGTACGCTTCTCAGTTCCATGCTCTCTTCTGAAATAACTACTCGTGTCATAAATACAGCAGGAAAGACGTTGCACTGCCACATAAAAGACAGTTTCCCAATCCATTAATGTGTTTGTATGTCTGATAGAGAGAGAGAGAGAGAGAGAGAGAGAGAGAGAGAGAGAGAGAGAGAGAGGAAGACAGAAAGAAAGAGAGAGCAAGAGATATAAGGCATGTGTCCTGGGATATTAATTAACATTATAAAAAGTATTTTGTCTACGCCTTCCTTGGTGTATCACTTGTTGTTCCAGGTAGTCCCACAGATTGTCACGAGGATTCACATTTGGGGGTTTGCAGGCCAATCCAGGTGTGTAACAACAAGATTCTTCTCACCAGACAACGTTTCCAGACATGAACAGTCAAATTTTTGTCTTTTCACCCACTTTAAGTGCTCATATTTGTGAGCAGAAGTGAGCAAATGCCTCTGCCGTGCCACTCTGCTCCGTACGTTCATGGTATGCAGTTCAACGCAGAGTGTTCTTTCAGAAAATGGTTGTGAAGGACCGCCTTTTAACTGAGATTTTTTTCCACTGCTGGTAGTCCATATGACCATACGCTTCGATACACCTGCACATTCAGCGACTTCTTTCACACTATGGCCTTTGGCAAGCCCAAATGCAATCACTGCTTTTTGCCAATCAACATCTGCTTTCTGACCCATTTTCCACATGTCCAACGAGACATTCACTGCACTGTACCACCTCTTCTCAATCTAGGAATCCCATCGTACACCCCGTGGTATTTATAGCATGATCATCTTTGTGTATCGCCATCTGTAGGAGCCTGAAGTTACTACAACCTTAAACACGCAAGATGACAAATGTTTTTGTCTGGGGAACAATATATAATTTTTATCATGTTAAATTAATCAAAATACAACTATAAATACAACTTAACATGTTATGATGATGTTCATAATAATAATAATAATAATAATAATAATAATAATAATTTATAACAGTAACTAATTGTTATCCTTTCTAATGTATTTTGCAATACATCACACATGTAGGTTACACTAAATTTTGAAATGTAACTTTATTATTATTATTATTATTATTATTATATTTTTATATACAGTATTTTATCATTGTTCTAAATACCACAATATGCTGACCACTACTACTAAATGTAATAATAATCAAAGTGCTGCTCCATGTGGCTCCCGCTGTTAGATGTAGTATTTTCCTTCTTAGATCTTCATTGCATAACAGTGCCAGCAACATCATCAAGATTAGACACGTTGTACCATGGGACACACATTTTATAATCCTATCTCTGAAAGTTTAATTAACACCAGTCAAGCATAATATGCTAATACCATGCAAATATGAAACGTATGACATGTATGACAATATACTATATGGCCTTTTTTTATACTGGGATTTGAATTGAACATCTGTGCAAACCTCCGCATGCTGAATGAGCTATACCTCAGTTCTGACGTTTTGATGAGTAAACGTATTGCTTATGATACAGAGGTCTAACACAACATCCCAGTCCGTACCTTTGATACGTACCATGCTAAAGAGCTGATTAATAGCAGTGTTGCTGCAGCACTAATGAACGTGACCTTCTGATAGCTCCCACCTGCTTCAGCGAATCCTACGCAAACAACACAATGTTATGCTTGTGCTGTGAAGTTAGGTGCTATATAAAGTACATTTGATGTTTAGATTAAGTCGTGCCATGTTTTCACAGTATCAAGTATGAATATGGGAACACACTAATAGCAGATACCAGTGTGACTGCTCTTTTAATAAACATAAGAGCTGCACATAATAAGCCAAAATACTGTCTGTATGAATGATTAAGTGTTTATACTATAAAGCAGCAGGAATACATGTTTTATATACTTCTAAATTCAAGATGTTAAATGAGCAAGGTGTATCTGCATTGCCTGACTGATATAATGTAATATGAACCCATCTTATCACAGCTTATGCTCACTGGTGGGTTCTAAAATACTCAGACCGGCCTGTCTAGCACCAACTACCATTCCAAGTCACTTCAATCATTTCTTCCCCATTCTGATGCTCGGTTTGAACTTCAGCAGGTTTTGACCATTCCTACATGCATAAATGCATTGAGTTGCTGTCGTATGATAACAATGATACTCCTACTACTAATAATAATAATGATAATTATGAATCCTTTGTGTTCCATCACCTATCCCAGAGGACAAAAGAGAGCCCTGAATGAGACAGCAGTCTACAGCAGAGCTGGGTCGTAGCTGCCTCTGTAGCTCCAGAGGACCTTTCCCCATATGTATATACAGATTTGCATTAATATTTGTATACTGCTTTTTTCTATCATTATATGTTTTATAGTTCTTTTGTCCTGTCTTGCATTTCTCAAAAGTTCCTTGTACACCCTGTACTTGGCACCTAAAAACACATCTCATCTAAACCTTCATATTATGCATCATTTGTAAAAATCTAAATCCACAGTTATTTCAGCTTGCCTTTTTATCTGTCGAACAAAGTAATAAAACAGTATTTGTATACATAAACTGATCCCCAGTGCTTTTTGGCACTCGTTTACATAAACAAGCTTTGTTCCAAGCTGTACAAAACATAACAGCCTTCCCTGGATACTAATTAAATGATGATCAGAATAAGTCGTGGTCTTTGATTCTAGAAAGTTCAACATGTCCCGGCGTTCAGAATAAGAATGTCAAGGCCTTCCATGTTTTAATTTGTGTGACTTATACACAAGGTGCACATACAGTCGTATGAAAAAGTTTGGGCACCCCTGATAATTTTCATGATTTTTCTTTATAAATCATTGGTTGTCCAGCTCAGCAATGTCAGGTAAATATATCATATAGCAGATGAACACCGTGATATTTTAGAAGTGAAATTAAGTTTATAGGTTTTACAGAAAGTGTGCAGTAATTATTCAAACAAAATTAGGCAGGTGCATAAATTTGGGCACCCTTGTTATTTGAATACCTTTAGCACTAATTATTGGAACACAAAATTTGTTTTGTAAGCTCATTGACCCTTGATCTACATACACAAGTAGTGAGGCAATGGAAGACCACAGGCACAGTTCTAGTTAAGGAACTCCCGAAGTGGCAGACCAAGAAAACTCTCAGATAGGCAGAGGCGAAGGATGGTGAGAACAGTCATAGTCAAGCCACCAGACCACCTCCAAAGACCTACAACCTCATCTTGCTGCAGATGGTGTCACTGTTCATCGTTCAACTATACAGCGCACTTTGGCACAAGGATAGGGCTGTATGGGAGAGTACAATGCAGAAGAAGCCTTTTCTGCAGACACGCCACAAACAGAGTCCCTTGAGGTGTGCTACAGCACATTTGGACCAATCCAGCTTTCATTTTGGAATAAAGTGCTGTGTACTGATGAAACTAAAATGAGTTATTTGGACATAACAAGAAGCGGAAAAAGAACACAGCATCCCAGACAAGCACTTGCTACCCACAGTAAAAATTTGGTGGCGGTTCCATCATGCTGGGGAACTGTGTGGCCAGTGCAGGTACTAGGAATCTTGTTAAAGTTGAGGGTCGCATGGATTCCAGTTAATATCTCCAGATTCTTGAGAACAATGTTCAATAATCAGTGACAAAGTTGCACCGAGGCCAACGACCCCAAACCCTGCTCAAAATCTACTAAGGCATTCATGTAGAGGAACCAGTACAACGTTCTGGAATGGCCATCTCAGTCCCCAGACATGAATATTACTGAAAATGTGGGCTGTCCATGCTCGGAAACCATCAAACCTGACTGAACTAGAGATGTTTCTAAAGAAGAATGGTCCAAAGCACCACCAGAATCCAGACTGGAAGCTGTAGGAAGCGTTTAGCTGTTATTTTTACAAAAGGAGGATCTACTAAATATTGATGTCATTTTTCTGTTGGGGTGCCCAAATTTATGCACCTGCCTAATTTTGTTTGAATAATTACTGCACACTTTCTGTAAATCCTATAAACTTCATTTCTCTTCTCAAATACCACTGTGTTCATCTGCTATATGATATATTTAACTCAAGTTGCTGATCTGAACAACCAATGATTTATAAACTAAAATCATGAAAATGATCAGGGGTGCCCAAACTTTTTCATACGACTGTATTTTAGTTCATTCTGCTTCCTCTGCATCCCCCTGCAGAAGCAATGGTATACAGTGTGAATAGAGGAACAAAGGTCACTATCCAAACATTTAAACCTTTTTTCTTACAGAATTCTCATTTCGACCTGTCAGGCTCTGTGATGCTGGATGGATAATAGAGCGTTTGAAGGCTCCAGAAAGCCTTCAGTGTTAGCAGATGATTGCATGAAGCCATTTTCCTGTCTTTATTTCCACTCTCAGATGGGAGAGGAAGGTGAAGGTGAGACGGTGGATGGGTTCAGAGTGTCTGCCAGCTGTGGCTGATGAGTCTTGATGGTGTTCAAGAGTAACCACTGTGCATTATAAAATGTTTTCATGCTAATTCGCTGTTTTCTCATCTCTGCTCTGGATAATAGCCCATGGTGCACCAGTGGCTGGCACAAAGTGTCCTTGCGCTGCGACAGGGAATCCTTGTTATTCAGCCAAACAACTACAAAATGTCAAGCATGTAATGAATTACAGATGGCTTGTCGTTCTTATTTAGTATGCGCATCATCATGTGCTTCTCAAAACATGACGATTCAGGGACATCGCTGTCTATAGGATGCGGTGTGTCAGCTTTATATAGACCCATTCACGCTCTAAAACCACTTCTCTGAGGGCTTCTAGAGCGAAGATGGGCTTCGACTGTATATGAGATTAGTTTTCTGTATCCCCATATTTTGAGATCTGAAACTCTGCATGCTGGATGATCTCCTTGCAGAGCACAGGCAAGCAAAATACATCCTACGCCCATTTAAACCATGAAATTTAGACAGGGGAATCTCTCACCTAGTAAAAAGAGCTGGTCGCCCACTTCTCAGTGGTGCTAAAGAGGATTTGTGGTCTTAGAATAGCATGGTAGAGGAGCAGCCGTGTAATTTAATGAATAGAAATCAAGCCTGAGGTTGGTGTATCAGTATCAATAGTAATATATAGAGAACTACAGCAGATTTATTTACACCTGTAACTCAGGTTGACAAAATCTACTAGCACAACACAAATACTGAAGGGTTTTAGGGATTAAACACTGAAAGATGCACGTGTGACTTTCTCGTACAGGTGTGCCCCGTTTAACGGACTCATTACATTCTGTGAAACAGGTTGTTGGCCAAAATGGGCATTGACTGATGTGGTGGAGATTCATTGTCAGGGTGCTACAGGGTGATCTTGCTCCAATGTACTTCCCTCTGGATATCAATATCATTGACCCTCAGAAAGCTTTAAACAAAGGCCTTTCTACCAATTTCCAAACAGGACTCATTTGTAATAATTCAAATATCACTCTAGGTTTATCATTAAACTACAAATACAATTAAACTAGTTTTCATGTTGATGAGGCACTATTTAAAAAGGGCACAAACTCATAAGCATCATCAAAGCGTTGTATAGATTATGACGAACAAGCACTGAGAGACCTTGATGACATCATCCATGTCTGTATCATCAGTGCTGCACTGACTAACATCAGAAAGTCCGTCCTTAACATACCAAAGTGATCTCATAATGCCCGGTCTAATAATACGTCTGTCCTCCAGACAAAGTCTCCTTGTACAGCTACGAATAATCATGAACAACCCAAGAAAAGATCCAGTTTTAAGGATCATCATACAATATAAAATAAATACATTAAAGGTAATAAATCAAAAGTAAAATAATTCCTACGACACCTGACATTACCATAATTACATTTTTCATCTTTAAATGCTACTGTAAAGTAAATATAAAGGACATTTTCAATAGAAAAGAATGTGCAAACGAGATTTAAATGCATCAGAGATACCACTGAACACACGAGTGGAACGCTACCATCTACACAGCAATCGAAGCCTAAACTTTTCACACCATGGTTCTTCAGTTGCAAGCACACATTAGCAATAACACACACTGTAGAACCAAAATATAAACACACATGATGAAATATACACATGAATAAATATACTTCAGTGGCTGCACACAACCAAGAGAGAATGAGTCCACTTGAAGAAACACTCAGTTCCAGAACAGGCAATATAATATCACCTTTTAATGGATTGATGGATTGGCGCCTTGTCTAGGGTTGTTCCTGCCTTGCACCCTGTGTTGCCGGCTTTGCCACGACCCTGACCAGGATTAAGTGGATAAGACAATGAATGAATGAATGAATGCAAACAAACCATCAAAGTATGACATAAATAATATTTATGGTAAAATAAACATGGTAAATGTATTAATTTTACCAGATGTTTATGGCTGCAGCATCCAGAGTTAAAAGACAGACTTTTATTTCCGTTTATAATTTCTTATAATTGTTAAGAAAGACATTTGTCGTTAAAGCGAATGGACATTGATTGGATTGTCCTTAAATGGTCCTTACCTGTATATGGATACTTTATTTAAAAATAAAATGATTAAATAAATGTAACAGCATGGATGTAATGTGTTATTGAAAACTCTGATCTGCCTCCAGTTGCCTTTGGCTAGCCAAGAAATCATGGGAATATTCAGCAATTCACATTAATGCTTGGATGATTTCCCATGGAGAGCATTTAACATTGTTATTAGCCTCAGAACATCTCTGGTATTATTTATATTCAGAGCCACGCAACGAGAATGAAGGCAGTACATTCACGTCCTGTGCTGCCATTGTGGATATTTGATTTTCTACAAGAAAATAACCTGGTTGCTCCCATTTCACAAATGGAGGCTGATTTGCATTGCTGCTACTCTGGGCCATAAAGTCAAGGATGTTTGAAGAGAAATCTGAAAGTCGGTGAAGAAAATTGAAAAAGATTTGATGTAGGAGTGACCGAAAAAAAAAAAAAAAAGTAAACAGAAGCAGATTGGTTAGGTGATCACAGTGTCTCTTAACCCTCTGGTTTACCCTGAAGCTGAGCCCAAAGTGTCTATCTTAGATGTTAAAAATAAACGGAACTTTTTTCTATCATTACAGAATACAGTGGGCCAAAAAAGTATTTAATCAGCCACTGATTGTGCAAGTTCTCCTACTTAGAAAGATGAGAGAGGTCTGTAATTTTCATCATCTTCAAATATGAAAAACAAAATCCCAGGAAATCACATTGTAGGATTTTTAAAGAATTTAATTGTAGATTATGGTGGAAAATAAGTATTTGGTCATTAACAACAGTCCAGTTCAATACTTTGTAACATAATCTTTGTTGGCAATGAGGTCAAAGGTTCCCTGTAAGTCTTCACCAGGTTGGCACACACTGTAGCTGGTATTTTGGCCCATTCCTCCATGCAGACCTCCTCTAGAGCAGTGATGTTTTGGGGCAACACAGACTTTTGGGGCTGAGGTCTGGAGACTGGCTAGGCCACTCCAAGATCTTGAAATGCTTTTTATGGAGCCACTCCTTCGTTGCCCGAGCGGTGTGTTTGGGATCATTGTCATGCTGGAAGACCCAGCAACGTTCCATCTTCAATGCTCTCACTGATGGGTGGAGGTTTTGGCTTAAAATCTCACGATACATGGCCCCATTCATTCTTCCCTTAACACAGATCACTCATCCTGTCCCCTCTGCAGAAAAACAGCCCCAAAGCATGATGTTTCCACCCCCATGCTTCACAGTAGGTATGGTGCAAACTTAGCATTCTTCTTCTTCCTCCAAAACACGACAAGTTGAGTTTTTTACCCGAAAAGTTTCTATTTTGGTTTTGCATCTGACCACATGATATTCTCCCAATCCCCAATCCTCTTCTGGATCATCCATATGCTCTCTGGCCAAACTTCAGATGGGCCTGGACATGTACTGGCTTAAGCAGGGGGGCACGCCTGGCCACTGCAGGATCTGAGTCCCTCTCGGTGTATTGTGTTACTGATGGTAGCCTTTGTTACTTTGGTCCCAGCTCTCTGCAGGTCATTCATCAGGTTCCTCCGTGTAGTTCTGGGATTTATGCTCACTGTTCTCATGATCATTTTGACCCCACAGGATGAGATCTTGTGTGTAGCTCCAGATCGAGGGAGATTATCAATGGTCTTGCATGTCTTACAATTGCTCCCACAGTTGATTTATTCACACCAACCTGCTTGCCTATTGTAGAGTCACTCTTCCCAACCTGGTGCAGGTCTACAATTTTCTTCCTGGTGTCCTTCGACAGCTCTTTGGTCTTGGCCATGGTTGAGTTTGGAGTCTGACTGTTGAGGCTGTAGACAGGTGTCTTTTATACAGATAACGATGTCAAACAGGTGCCATTAATACAGGTAACGAGTGGAGGACAGAAGAACTTCTTAAAGAAGAAGTTACAGGTCTGTGAGAGCCAGATATCTTGCTTGTTTGTGGGTGACCAAATACTTATTTTTAGTTAAATGCTTTAAAAATCCTACAATGTGATTTCCTGGATTTTTTCTTCTTCTCATTTTGTCTCTAATAGTTGAAGTGTACCTATGATGAAAATTACAGACCTCTCTCATCTTTCTAAGTAGGAGAACTTGCACAATCAGTGGCTGACTACAATCCTTTCTCTACATGCCTGCATTGACTAACAGGGAAAAGAAGTTCCTGCTCTGATCTAGTCTTATATTTTCCAAGTTATATGATGAAATTATAATATTATTTATTAATATATATCATGCATAATGAATGATAATGAATGTAAAGTGAATTACAAACTACTAACTTTTTTTTCCATTTGATTTGTTTTGTTGTATTATGGAAAAAATCTTAGTCTGGTCTCGGCCTCATCTTGGTCTAGGCCACTCCTGGTCTCTGTCTTGACTTGGACATGACAACTAAAAGTCTTGGTCTTGACTCGGACTTGACTCTAGACTACAAAACTAATTCACGGTTCACGGTTAACATCAGCCATATAGGTTTGACTTTAGTACTGTCAGCACTGAGCACTGTTAGTAGTCACATTTGTATTAACATTAGCATCATTATCCAAGAAATTGAATCTTCAACTTCGGGGATTTTCTTACCTGGATTATTTAGCATTCATCAAGACATTAGCATCATTAGCTTATTGTCTGTTGGGTAGCACATGGCTGTTTGCATTAGCGTGTAGCACTTAGTCTGGTCTTTGTGTGTATTTCTATGCTGTTGTATTTTGTTCACTCTGTTTCCCACCATGTCCTGTGTTTATAAAGAGCACAGATACACACTTGCACTCACGTCGGTCTCCCTTGCCCCGTTGTAGCCTGTCCGTGACAAACGTGTCTATCTTATCATCTTTGGTGGCCATTCTTTCTGGATTCCTCTGGCTTCCTGACTGGCTGTATGCCACACAGAAGATATTTAAAGGAATGCTACCATTTAAATCTTGTTTCTTTCTTCATCGACTTATGTGACAAACTATATTATGTGACCTTGTATATTCTTTAATTCAGTAGAGTTAATTAAAGAATAGTTTTTTCCCCCATATATGTAATTGTATCCATGGCTGGTGTGTCAATACAAATCAGATATATAACCATTGTAGGAGTTTTAGGAGGCCTAGAGGTGATGTTCCCCTCTTGTGGTGGGCTCATTAAAACTTGTCCCAAGGAAAAGCTGAATTTTAATATGAACTTGAATTTGGCATATATTGGCAGAACCATTCTGTGTCAGGCATGTTATTTTGGTCCGGTAGTTTAATCCGTTATGCTCTTTCTGCAATTCCAAAAATTGCAGGACAATGGAAGTCAAATCTTGGACTTCAAAGACTTTGTCTCTCACTAATAGGGTAAGCGCTGTTCTCCAGAGAAGACAGAGCACTGAAAAATATTGTGTTTAACAAGGGCTTGATGGTTTGGTGTGTCATTAGCTGGCTGCGGTAGAGTTGTTTTGCTAGAATACCCTGTGGGTAGGTGGTGTTATCGCTCCTAGTTCATACAGGACGTAAGAGCTGCAAGGAACTCAAATCAGCCATGATATAAATCCATCAACAAATCTTGTCACACAAACCACACCAGAGAGACAATGTCCTTGGAGGACCAACAAAAGACTTCCACAAGCCAAGATAACAAAAGTTCCCTCTGGACCCATTCAGACTGACAATCCCATCGGTCCAATTCAGGCCATATGCTGAAAAATGATTACAGGTGTGGTCTGATTAGACGCTGGGTCTTGCCACAAGAGGGCATGCATCCCCTGCTGCCATATAAAATGGCTCTCAGAGGCTGCTTTTGGGTAGTGTACCTCGGTGAGAGAACGTTGACTGCTAGGCATGCCTCTACAATGCACTCGAAGGCATTTTGCCCAGCTGACAGAGACTGCTGACAGAGACTTTGAGACGGGGCAGGATGGTCGTTTTGACTAATTCTGACCTAGCTGTTGGAAGCCTACTTTCAGTTGAACAGTATTCCCCAATAATATTGTAATCAATTCCATATATCATCATTACATTCATATAAAGTTTAATTTGATACCAACAACCCCTTCTTGGTGAGTTTTTTTTTGGTTAATGAGTGTATAGTAGCTTGTATTTGCTTAATTTCTACGTGAATAACATTTACAAAGGCTTACAAGAAAAATACGGATTTTTCAGGACAGTAGAAATTTGGTTTGGGACAGTGAACTTCCTGATTGCTTTCCCAACTGGGCAAGTTAGAAAATAAAGTTAATGTTGAACCCTGACATACCCCAGATTAGTCTTCATTATAAGGAATGACATTTTGGCAGTCAGTCAAGTCAAATTCCTTGAGTAGGTGACACCAAAATCCAGGGAGATCAACCAAGACCTGAGCTGGGTTAGTAGAGGAGCAGAGCTAATTGAGCCAAGCTGAGGCAAAATCTTCATATTCATCATTATTCAAAGCCCCACAGCAAATTTGGGTCTTAAATAATATATTAAACAAGACATGAAAAGGCACAGCATCCTCTAAATCACACCTGTGCTTATTCCCCAAAAATCTGCCTCCCACTGAGCAAAATTATGATGCTTGTAATCTACATGCAGTCAAGCATGCACCAGGGGAAAAGCATGAGAGGCTCAAGGGAACCACCGAGTGAGCCTACTGAGAATTCACTTTAAACACACGTGCCATGTCAGCTCATTCAGCTGGAATAAAATTCAGTTTTACAAACTGCAAGTAGATTATAAACTTGCTTATGCAGGTTTTGCAGATTTTAAAAGAACATAAACCACCTTCAAGACGTCATCTTTTCTAGGGTCATCCATGGACCTTTCAACAAGGCAATGCAAAACAAGCCAAAGCAGAAAAAGGTAAGACTGAAATCAATACGTCTTTCTTTGAGGAACATTTTTTGAAATATTTCAACAATTTTCTCACGCATTTGTTGACAAACTGGAGATCCTCTGTCCATCTTTGCTCCTCAAAGGCTCAACCTTTCCTGGACACTGCTTTTGTACCGAATCATGATTATAATCACCTATTGACGTCACCTGTTTGAAATCATTTTAAAAAATGTTTTACATGGGTGCTTTAAAGTTTGTGAACCCTTTAGAATTTTCTATATTTCTGCATAAATATGACCTAAAACAGCATCAGATTTTCACACAAGTCCTAAAAGTAGATAAAGAGAACCCAGTTACACAAATGAGACAAAATATTATACTTGGTCATTTATTTATTGAGGCAAATGATCCAATATTACATATTAGTGAGTGGCAAAAGTATGTGAGGCTCTAGGATTAGCAGTTAATGTGAAGGTGAAATTACAGTCAGTTGTTTTCAATAAATGGGATGCCAATCAGGTGTGAGTGGACCCCCTGTTTGATTTAAAGAACAGGGATCTATCAAAGTCTGCTCTTCACAACACGTTTGTGGAAGTGTATCATGGGACGAACAAAGGAGATTTTTGAGGACCTCAGAGAAAGAGTTGTTGATGCTCATCAGACTGGACAAGATTCCAAAACCATCTCTAAAGAGTTTGGACTCCACCAATCCACAGTCAGACAGATTGTGTACAAATGGAGGAAATTCAAGACCGTTGTTACCCTCCCCAGGAGTGGTCGACCAACAAAGATCACTCCAAGAGCAAGGCGTGTAATAGCTGACGAGATCCCAAAGGACCCCAGGGTAACTTCTAAGCAACTGAAGGCCTCTCTCACATTGGCTAATGCTAATGTTCATGAGTCCACCATCAGAAGAACACTGAACAACAATAGTGTGCATAGCAGGATTGCAAGGAGAAAGCCATTGCTCTCCAAAAAGAACATTGCTGCTCATCTGGAGTTTGCTAAAGATCACATGGACGAGCCAGAAGGCTATTGGAGGAATGTTTTGTGGACGGATGAGACCAAAATAGAACTTTTTGGTGTAAAAGAAAAGTGTTATGTTTGGAGAAAGGAAAAACCTGCATTCCAGCATAAGAACCTTATCCCATCTGTGAAACATGGTGGTGGTAGTATCATGGTTTGGGCCGGTTTTGCTGCATATGGTCCAGGACGGCTTGCCATCAATGATGGAACAATGAATTCTGAATGATATCAGAGAATTCTAAAGGAAAATATCAGGACATCTGTCCATGAACTGAATCTCAAGAGAAGGTGGGGTCCCTAAGCACACAAGCCGTTCTACCAAAGATGGTTACAGAAGAATAAAGGTCATTTTTTGGAAAATCCAAGAAGGTCAAAGTCACTGACCTTTAATCCAGTGGAAATGTTGTGGAAGGACCTGAAGCGAGCAGCTAATGTGAGGAAACCCACCAACATCCCAGAGCTGAAGCTGTTCTGTACGGAGGAATGGGCTAAAATTCCTCCAAGCCGGTGAGCAGGACTGATCAACAGCTACAGGAAACGTTTAGCTGCAGTTATTGCTGCACAGGGGGGGTCACACCAGATACTGAAAGCAAAGGTTCACATACTTTTGTCACTCACTAATATGTAATATTGGATCATTTTCCTCAAAAAATAAATGACCAAGTATTATATTCTTGTCTCATTTGTTTAACTGGGTTCTCTTTATCTACTTTTAGGACTTAAGTGAAAATCTGATGATGTTTTAGGTCATATTGATGCAGAAATATAGAAAATTCTAAAGGGTTCACAAACTTTCAAGCACCACTGTATCTCATTACTAGAACTAAATTGTCAGGGCTGGAATGTATGGAAGTTGACCAGAAAAAACATGGAATATGTAGGATTCTTAATGTAATAAACGTTAAAGTCAATGTAAAGAACTGCGTTTTTTGTCCATCTCTGTTTCCTAGTTGGGGTTATATATATGGTACATAAATCAGTAGTCTGATGTAGAAGCGCAGAAAAATTATGATTACTAAATGTTATTTTCCCCCACTTAACAGGGGTGGTGCTGTGCATAAATGCAGCTGTGATATACTATATTGTTATTCAAATGAAGGCCCTTAAGCAGCCTTGATCTACACTCAGTGGGACTCAGCATTTCTGATTGAATTCAGTACTGTCCCTTTGGCTTTGATTTCTCCCTTTTGCACCGATTCTGAAGCAGGTAACAAGTAGTTGATCAATATGAACGAGACAGCAATCAGCATCTTTGATTCCTCACCAATGGCCTTTCAAGCTTTGGTTCTCCCCACAGCGCTTTGTAGTTTTGTTAGAGGGGTGCTGGGATTTTGGATCTGGCCTCTAGCTTTGTGAAACACATCAGTGGCATTAGCAGTAGTGGCACACCTATGATTTTCCTTCTAGAAGGTAATACGAAGTTACATTTTATCCCCGTCCGTGAATTCAGCTCTGTCAACCTCAGCTCGTTGTTGCTGCCACTATGAAGGCCTGTCTGGAGATCCTTAAGAGACCACATCATGGCTCACACATGATTTTGCACATACATCCCTTTCTGCTGAATGCTTTGATGTTTTCTCGTCAACACAGGTCATGTTTTAGATCGCCGGAGCCTTACTTCCAACAGCATCACCAGCTTGACCTCTTTATCAGTTGTTTATATCATTTATTCGTAAAGCTTGATCAAATGGCTCTTCTTTTACCTTGAGCACAGAGTGCCTGTTCAATAGCTCACTTTTTTTGTGGTCACGGCCATTCTCAAGGTTTTTCAGACGATTTAGATATTGTATAATACCAGACATAATCGCTCATTGGTCATTAATGTCCTCGCTATTAAACAGATGTGCTGCTGTGAATTATATTCAGTTTCAATAGGCCTAATTGAGATTGGAGTAAATGAGGCTTTAAAACCTTTGAATCTTCATTCACTCACTTTCCAGACCTGCTTAATTCTAATTCAGGGCCACTGGAAGGAACCTTGAACAGGGCGCCAGTCCATTGCAGGGCACACACGTGTAGTAGTGCTTGAAGTTTCTGAACCTTTTAGAATCCTTTAGAATTTTCTATATTTTTGCTGAAATATGTCCTAAAACATGATCAGATTTCAAAAAGTCATACAAGTACACAAAAAGAACTAAATTAAACCAGCGAGACGAAAATATTATATTCATATTATATTCATGCCGTTCTCATTATGATATTCTTATGAACATTAACATTAAACAACGTGAAAGAGGCCTTCAGTTGCCTTGAAGTTACTTTGGGCTCATTCGTGACCTCACAGACCAGTTTACATCTTCCACTTAGCAACAACTCCATCCTCTGTTTGACTGAGCATGCCATTCTATCAAAACCTTCCCACTACAGTGACTGTGGACCCCTACTGTTTCACTGGACTAAATAACGCTGATGCACATATGTTATTATTTTATTCAATGTTTTATTTATTTACACTAGTGTCTATAATATATTAGTTTAATATATATTTTTATTATTATATTTTAGAGTATGCTCTCTCTGTTAACATTAGTATAACCTCTGTTGATTTTAACTAAAAACCTACTATAAACTTATTAATTAGATAACTTAGTTTGATTCTTACATATAACATCTAAGCACCAAACTCTTTTTTGAGGTCCTCAGACGATCAACTTTTGAAGGGTCCTTGTTATACAGCAGGATGCCCACTCACACCCGACTGTCACCCCACCTTTAAAATTGACTGCTAATCCTAGAGGTTCACATATTTTTGCCACCCACAGATGTAGTACTGGCTTATTTTCCTCAATAAATAAATGACCAAGTATAATATATTTGTCTCATTTCTTTAATTTGAATCTCTTTACTTTTAGATCTTGCGTGAAAACCTGATGATGTTTTAAATCATATAAATTTAGAATATTGTAAAGGGTTCCTCAACTGTACACACATGCTCACAGTGGTACACCTTTTCTATGGATGCCATTAACCTTACGCCTAAGATATGTGGGAAGACACTGAAGAGAACATGCAATCTCCTCAAAGGTTGTCTCTGGGACAGGGCTCATACACCAGGCTCTAAAGCTACGAGGCATCAGCGTTAAATCATGAAGTATCTCCACATCATATTCCCTTACCATGTAGCCTTTGTTGGTGAAGTGTTACTTAACTAGACAGATTAAGGTCATGGTCCATTCTGAAGTGACTGTGACTAATATCCACTGCCTCAGAAGGCTGCACCCTCCACAGTAATGACACTGAAGAGTCCTTCTCTGCAAGCTGTTATTTTCAAGCCCATTTGAAAGATATTTTATTATTTTTCAAAGCTGCAGAGTTCAAATACTGAGCACATCTATAATAGCCTAAATTAAAATATATATATAACTTTTTATTACTACAGGTAGTTCCTTTTAATGATGGGCTTACGTTCAGACAAATCCATCGTAAGTTGAATGTATCGAAAACTGAGGAGTTCAGTTCCTCAAAAAATAGTATGCAGACAAGCAAACACATTTGACCTCTCTGACAAAAATCTGTTTTTTGATAGCTTGATATGAAAGTGTAATAAATCGAACAATAAAGCACTTATTTTCTTCTTCTTAATAATACTGTAGGTGCTCAAGTGATGCAGCAGTCTAATACGCCAGCCCACCAACGCAAGCACCTCGCTTGCAATAACCTCTCCCGACCAAGCTCCCCTGACCTCAACTTATTTGCTGCATCCTTGATCATCCGCTCTTGGGCTGTCGGAGGATTCGAGTGGCACCTGGTTCAAGCCTGTCCCGAGCACTACTCCAGTCACTGAGGATGTCCAGAGCAACTATGCGCTCTGTGCTGGGAACGACCCGAGTGCCACCTTGCTTGCTGAGGACATTCAGCCTGGTTCCTTTCCTGTCGTTGTCCATCGCCGCACTCTCCAGGAGATTATTCATTCCTGGGCTCCTCCAGGGATCATCTTCCTTCCTGACATTCAGGTCCAGAGTGTACAGAGCATCTCTTTGCTCTCTGAGGGCATCCAGAGCGCTTTTTTGGCCATTGAGGATGTCCTGAACTCCCCGTTGTAAATGAGCTTCCATTAGTCCTGCACCTGAGCATGCTAGCCCCATTTCCGAGCTAGCCCCATTTCCGAGCTCACCGCACCACTTAGCTCCGTAAATGAGCCATCAGCGTCAGGTAACCCAGTTTCTGAGCACGCTAGTCCCATAGCTGTGCACACTGTGCCTGTTAGCTCTGTTGATGTGCCTTTAGCGGCCTGTAGCACAGTTCCTGAGCAGCTAGCATTCTGTAACCTCGTACTCACACATGCTAGTTTTGGGTCTGAGCATGCCACACCAGTTAGCTCTGTTAATGAGCCCTTGGGGCTCCATAGCCTTGTACCCGAGCCGCTAGTGCCCGTTGGCTCCATTTCTGAGGCATTAGTGCTTCAATGCCATCTCTGTACCTGAACTGTTCATGCTGTTTAGCCCTGTCTCTGAGCACCACGCACCCAATAGCTCGGTCACCAAGCCCCTTGCATCAGTTAGCCCCGAACCTGCACCCATTTGTTCTGTTTTGGGACCTTTAGCTCCACGTAGCTCTGCGCCTGAGCTTGCTTCTTTCATGTCCGAACTGTTAGCCCCACTTTGCTCGGTAACCGAGTGGATTTGTTCTGTAGATGAGCAGTTAGCGCCCTGTAGTTCAGTACCTGAGCAGTTTGTGCTCAGTAGCCCAGTATTTGGGCATGCTAGCTCTGTGTGTGTGTGCATTAGCCTCGTATTTGAACATGCTAGCTCAGTGCCTGAGCTAATAGCGTACAAAAGCCTTGCTGTTTGGTTTTGAGTCCAAGTATGTTGATGCTGTACCTGAGTTTGTTAGTCTGTGATGGAATCGTTAGCACCGCCTGGCCCCATGTCTGAGCCTGCCACATCCTTTAGTTTCATATTGAAGCATGTTAGCTCCGTATCTGAGTTCGTAGCACCACATGGTTTCATACCTGGTCATGTTAACTCTGTATCTGGGCCAGGTGCACCGACCCCTGTGCCATGGACATTTGCGACTAGGTTGACAGTGCCTGTGCCAGCGCCGAGGTTGTCCATCCCAGTACCTGGGCCAAGGTCATCCGTTCCAGTGCCTGTGTTGAGCACATACATGCTGGAGGCCTTGCCAGAGGCCGCCTGCTCCCGTGAGGCCCACCCTGAGGACGTCCAGAGCGCTCCTCCTTGCCCTGTTTCCAGGCCGGACCTTTTCCAGGTCGGACCCAGTATTTGCATTAAGTATACAGTAAAAATAAAATAAACACAATAAACACAGCGCAGACCTACTCTGGGAAAGAGCTATCGTGAATCACTGTGTACTGAATCATAAGTTGAGTTTCGGCTTGTTTAAGCAAGTGTGCAGAGTACCGAGCAAACGCTGAGAACCAAGACAAATTTTTCTAGTCAAAATGTACAGAGAACCGATTTGGATGAGTCCCGAAGTGGCCAAGAACCGAGGTACCAGTGTATTTTGACGGCACAGATGTGGGAAAAGACAGCCAGCCTCCAATATATATTCTCCAGTTTAGCCCTGCTCAGGAAAAAATGTACCATTAAATTTCAAAACTGTTATGTTTATAGCTGAACCATAATCGTCCATAGTTCTATGAAATTTCACAGTAGAACCATGAAGTGTCCGAATTGCCATCAGAAATAGTAGAAATGTGAAATATTTTATGGTCAAACAGTGAAATGTCACATTACAACACTCAAGCAATTCACAGCTTTGCTATGAAATTTCACAGTACATGTTTTCCTAGGCATATTTATGCAAAAACCATTCATGTGTGTGTATACATTTAAGCAATAATGCATGAGAGGGAGTGATTTAACATGAGATGTTGGCACGGATGTGATGCGATCGTAGGCACAAGGCCGCAGGCCGAGTAAAGATCAGAACACCCCTGCCATTATCTCACATTAAAGTACGACCTTGAGTGTGTTATTGCAATTATACCGCAATTATTGCGATTATTGTTAGATTTTAAGATAAAGAGGACAGAAAAACAATTTGTTTCTCAGCCTTCCATGAGGTAAAATAGTTCCATTCTATGGTTCCCCCGCGGCTAAGCCCTTCAGCCATTAAAGTCGAGGAACAGAATGACCAACAACTGTTTATTATATGGACAATAAACACAAATACATCAATTGGTAAGTTTTAATTTATTAAAAACAAAGTTTATTTACATTCACCAAATACAATGGGTGAGGTTTATAAGGCAGGCTGTTACTAAGATCCACTGTTCTACCGCCTGAAGCAGATCGGAGTGAGATCCTGGTGTTCTAACCAAAGTCTAGGATCCCGTTTGATTAGGGATTATAAATCTGTATGATGAAGCTCTTAATGTTAATCTGATCAGTCAGAAATGGTACAGAGCATCAGCTTCATCTTACAAATTTAAATCGTTTTCAAAACCAAGATATTTTATAAACTAAGTATTGCTTTCATTTCAGCAGGGTTTTACTCATTATAACTTGGCTGCTTTTTAGGCCGGGCGTCGTTGCTACGTTACGTGTGTATGCCGCGGAGTAATACTTATAGAGCGCCGGTCAGAATGCTATTATCGTCAATAAAGTCATGGGAAAATCTCAGCCAATTAGATTGCAGGGTCGGAAGTAACTGCAGTATAATTACATTTGTCATGTAACAGACACCTTTATCCAGAACAACTGTTACAGTCTTATTATCCAAGCAAGGGTTAAGAGCCTTGTTTAAAGAGCCAACAGTGGCAACTTTGGCAGAGGTTGGGTTTGAACCTGGACCATCTGATCCACAGTCCAGTACCTTAACCGCTAGGCTACCACAGACCTTTTTTTGTTACGAAATTGTTTCTTATTTAATTATTCCTGAAATATATTTAAGGCCTGTATTAAAGTTTGCCACTTCTCAGCTCCAGAGGACAAATAAATCTGTTTAATTTGTGCATCTAAAGTGTTCCAGTATGAATATGTAGGTGTGTGTGTGTGTGTGTGTGTGTGTGTGTGTGTGTGTGTGTGTACACATGTGCCCAGTGCGCTGTTTTGCTTAGGCCCCAGCCTCTGTCACCCTGAAGTGGATTAAGCATGTATGGGAAGTGAGTGAGATTTTGCCATTGTGTCCTGTTGGATTAGTTTTCTGCTGCTGTAACTTTGCTGGTGTTTGATAAAGTGCATTGCTGTTTTTGTCAGGTTCGCTACAGTTATTTCGGAGCACGGTCTCTGCCTGCGACTTCCTGCAGCTTCAGGTGGCTTGCTGGTGTGCGTCTGCAGCTCGGATCTGACAGTGTCACCAGTGGGACAAACCCACCAATGTGGAGCAAATAATAACAGACAGGTGTGAGTGAGATCATGATCTGAGGGAGTAATTCATTCTTACAGAGTGGATTGTCTTAATCCGTGAACCGATCTATACTTAGAGTGGCATTTTGCATCCATTTGGGCATTTAATTTATATCTGTTAGTTTATGATACGCTTCAAACCCAGGTGTTCAGTCAAAAGTGTCAAAAAGGGATTTCAAGGTTTCTTTTTTTCGATGTGTTTAGTGCTATATGTGTACTGTTGTTTTCTTAATAATTCAGTGCATGTGTGCAACAAAAAAAGTAGACGAATTCACTTAATGAGAACGTAAGACAATTAAATGCTTTCAATTTGAAACAGTGCGTGCTTAATGATAAGAGTTGGTTCAATGGTTTTGTGCACTAAATTAAATTATTTTCACTCAACTTTTAAATAAAAATTTTTATGTTTTTCTTTTATAGCAGCTCATTAGTATAATTTGTTTGTATCGTATGTCTCCCTCCCCTGTTTTCACCCAATTTATCCTGGACAAGGTCATGGGGGATTCCAGAGTCCAGCCTGGAATTCACGGGCTCAGGTGAGCATGTACCCTGGACTGGGAGGCAGTCCGTTGCAGGGCTGTGAGAGGTCCTGGGTTCAAATCCTGGACGAGCCCGATTATTCAATGTTCACTGCTTGGTTGTGCAGTCTATGTGATACAAAGATAGCTTTTCTCCATTCATGTTTCTAAGGATCTACTTACACTATATTGTTCATTCACCCATCCAAATCATTGAATTCAGGTGTTCCTATCACTTCGATGGCCACAGGTGTATAAAATCAAGAACCTAGGCATACAGACTGCTTTTTTGGGACTGTAGTAGAATAGCGGTTAAGGTACTGGACTATGGACCAAAAGGTTCGGGGTTCAAATCCCACCTCTGCCAAGCTGTCACTGTTGGGTCCTTGAGCAAGGCCCTTAACCCACTTGGACTGTAAGACTGTACCAATTGTAAGTCGCTCTGGATAAGGTCTGCTAAATGCTGTACATGTAAATGTAGGGTTGGGTAGGGTTTGCTGTTGAAGCTCTGATCTGACCTCTGCTCCCTCAGACAGACTACTGTGTCTGTGTGACATCTGACCGGGCCGTAAGGGTCCGCTGGGATTCAAACCTAGGTCACCACAGTGGTGGACTGGAAAATTTCCACTATGCCACCTAAGTGCCATCATGGTGTCCGGAGTCCATCCTAGTCCATCGGAGGGTCCTGTAACTGCAACACCGGACCTTCTGATTGCAATCCCATTGCTCAGAAAATGTTGTTTCAAACAGCTGGCTCTTCTTGATGAGCCACAGGAACTGAAATATTGTACGTGTACTAATTATTATTAGTCGTATTCTGTAAGGCTTAATTTTACAGTTTACAATATTATTATAATTATAATTATAATAAAAATGATAACAAACACTAGGGATAAATTAAGTTGTTAAGTAAAACCTGTTCATTTATTTAACTTTTCCACTTTTAAACTCTAGCCAAAGGCGAGTTTAAAAGTGGAACTCCGTGGAAGTGTACCTGTCCTATTGTAAGTAGTACTCCTTTGTTTGTCCCTCCACTGCCTGTATATTCTCTCTAGCCTATAACTATATAAACTGGTGCACATTCACTCGTTGAGTCTCTGGTTCATCTGGCTGATCTTCTGTGTTGTTCCCAATACTGTCTATCAGTGGATTTTTGGCTTCTGTGAAACAAAAGTATCAGGTCCATCAGACCATCCTCTTAAGTGTTATGGCTTTAACCTGTACAGAGTCAAAATAGTACATCTCTGATGCATTTACTTATCATTTGCACAGTTTTCCTGTGAAAATACCCTTCACAGGAGCACAAAAACACTGTGATTATGGTAACGTTTATTTTGATCAACAAGTCCATTTTGGTCATCGTCCTGTTTCACAGAGCATAATGTGTTCTTTCAGTGGCGCATACTTGTAGTTAAAATGAACTGCACAACATGTGCTATATATTTCAAAGAACTGTGATTTAGGAACATGAATGTTCCTACTCCTCTGTGAGAGGATTCCTGTAAGAGCCACGGACTTCAGTCTCTAATCCACTCGTCTGTTTGACCTCCAGCAGGAAATCAATGCCCAGCTCATTCTCATGCTGTGCTGCTGATCATTAAAGGTGTTGTAAGGTTAGTCCAGCATGTGGAGGACTCTGGGTTCTCCATACCTACTGTTAGCAAGAAAGGTCAACATTCTGAAATCTAGTAATAGAGCTATAATCCACACCAAGTCTAATATTTAATTTTAGATTAAGGCAGTGTGGGCCTGGCACAATGAAACACTGAATAATTGTCCCACAAATAATTAGGGTAGTTGAATTGGCTCGTTTTCATTTTATGCCACTTACAGAATAAGCTTGATACTAAAATAATGCTGTAAACTTTTTGCAGCATGAATAATAACTCATAACTGCAAATTTAAAGCATAGTCTTTTAAAGGTTAGAAAAATTGGATATTAGAAATGTTACTAAATCATATATTTATTGGATTGACTCAGGACTCATGTGACTTATCAACATTTATTCAGTCAATCATTTTCTTAACTGCTTATCCTGATCAAGAACTCACACACACTCACATTCGTACACACACTTACACACTAGGGGCACTTTTAGAGACACCAATTAACCTAATGCATGTCTTTTGACTGGAAACCAGAGCACCAGAAGCAGTCCACGCAGACATGGGGAGGACATGCCGACTCCATAGAGAAATGACCCAGACCACTCCACCTGGGATCAGATCCTGTACCTTCTTGCTGTGAGGTCGTGTTCTCACAGATGCAGGGTTACAAAGCCAGATTAATACAGTTACAGCAACTGAAATGTTTACAAATGAGCTAAAATAAATAACAAAGGATAACGTGTCAAATTTCAACAACATTAAAGGAACTTCCAGTCCAGTTATTCCAGTCCTCACACAGTTGCAAGTCAAAAATGTCAATATAAAATAAAAACAGGCAAATGAACTGGTATACCCAAATAAATCAGTCAACACAACAAACAAAAGAATGATTGACTATGATTTTTGTATTTTCTCAGTGGCCTTTATGGAGCTTAATTTGGTATGACGTGATATGTCTGAGGATTCTTTGTGCATTTAGCTGCAATTCTCTAGTTTGCCACAGGGCGTCACTAATTCCTGCGCTCTCCCAATTTTTTAATGGCTGTATGCATGGGTCAAACCTCTCTTAAATGTATGCCAGTTTTCCCGCCAAATATTTGTTAGAAATCCAGTTTCTGGCCCCTGGTCATTACAACCATCCAGTATGAAAGTACCCAGGATGATGTTGATGTTATAAATTTCCCATTTATTCCACTTATATTTCTCTTCTGGACATGTATGATGTTGACTGACATGGACTGTCCATGTAAAATATTTTTCTGTCATGCCTTTTAAATTTTGCCTTACTTTCTTTCAGAATCAGCTGTAATGAAGACCTTGCTATTGGGTCATTGCTCAGAATTGAATTTGAGTTAAAACACAAATGCAGTAAATTACTCTACTCTTAATTGTCTTTAGCTGTCCATGACTATGTGATAGGCTCAAGTTTGGGCGTATTTGGCTCCACCATGACCTCTTACCAGGAATGGGTCCATGATTTGTCCTCCAAACAGCTTTAATCTTTCCTGGTTTTGCTTTAGTCCTAAATAGTATGCAGTTGAACTCTGGATCATTCGTCAGGGATTAAATGTTTCGTTCTGGAGATCTTCTCATAAAGAGAAGGCCATGGATTGGGCTAAGCTCTATCCAAGTGCATTACACCGTCCTTCCTGCAATGAATCATGAAAGCTACCTGACAGTATATGCGCTATATGCTTCTATAGGAACATACAGGGTGTAATCATATTCCACTATTTCTCCCCCAGCAATGCGATATGACGAAGTTTTCGAGAGCACATAATAAATTATTTTCACTGGCATCCTGCATCTAATCCCTACTTTTCAATCACATGGTTACATGCCAAGCTGATTTTTGCACCCTGAAGGCTGTCCTCTAGAACAGCCACAGTGATTGAGTTTGAAGTTTGTGAAATATGACTCATGCTCTAAGTGCACTTATAGAAGCTGAGATCAAATGAAACACAATAAAGAGGTACAGCCCGAAAAAACAATGAGCTTCCCTGTGTTACCGCTCTTGAATTTGTTGAGTCCCAATGAACATGTGTAATTCATTAAAAACAAAAACACTTCATGGTCAACGAGACTGATTTTGATAGTTATATAGGACAGTAGAAAGTTTTTCCATGGACTCTAAATCAGTAGGAGTAGATTTTGTAATTCTGTACTAGAAAATATTAGCTAACTTGACAGGATTTCTGAGAATAAAAACTATAAGCCATGATGTACGCAGCATAATAAAGGCTAATGCAGTTAATAACAGGATTTCTGAGGATTCTTTTTCATAAATGTCAGGACTACAGTAATCTGTGCAGCTAGTTTATGGTGAGTATTTGTAAGCTATAATCGTCACTGCTAATGCATTCTAACTAGGTTACATGAACTAACCTGACAGGGTTTCTGAGAGGATTTTTAAATTCACTTGTAATGGTAGCTAACGATGATGTAAGATATCCTGACAGGATGCCTTCGAGGATTTTAAATGAATGACTTCAAAACTTTCATAATATCCCCTACTTATGGAGCTTACATGAGCTAATTTAACAAGAGATCTGTTTACATGTGTACAGCTAATTTGAGCCAACCTGACAAAATTTCATAGGGAATGTTTAAGACATGATATGTTCGCTATATACTATGGTAGGTCTAGCTTTTAATATGAATTAATGACAGCATTTTATATCTTGTTAAACATAAATGTCATAAATGACCTACATAGTCTTTCCTGCTGCTTTATGTTAGCCAACTCGCTAATTAGCCAACCTGACAGGATTTCTCAGTCCTGTTAAAAAATGTCCATAATCTTACTGACTGCAGCTGTCCGGCTCAATAGAGTAAGCTAACTTAACAGGAAAATCTATTTGAAATCAAATGTAAAACTTTATTTACTCATATTAACATATTATAGTGGGATCAATCAGTCAGACAGGAAGACCATGATTGATTACCTATCAACTTTAACATGTGGCTTTGCAAACCTGTGTCTACAGTTGAGAAGATGGATGCATAGTTTTAGCTCATTCTTGAGTAATGACCCTTGTTTACCTCATGGTTTTAATGGAATGGAAATGTACATTGAAATATTATGTCATGATTGAAGACAATAATTCAGCCATGAACATTTTAAAGTGGGAAAAATATGGAAAATAAGTTCATAGCTTGTAAGATTTACCATCTCTCAAGCACCCAATCTTCCAGCAAATTCTGGAACCGAAACTACATGCAGCACTACAGACTTGTGCCAGCTTTCTAGCACGGAACTCCCATGAGATTTCCTTTTGTATGTTGAGAAGTAAATTCGAACGAACTCATCCAAACAGTTTCACCTATGAGATATTAGAGAAACAATATTAAGTCCCAGACTCTTGGAGAGAACAGATTGTTTTTTTTTTCTAAAAGCACAGAGTATCAAGGCTTTTATATTCAAAAATCCACACAATATCTTTATACATGCAGGACTATAAATAACTTCTTTAGCAGCTCACCTGTCAATCGTAATTGCCTCATTTATAAAACAGACGTTTCCACCACCAGCAAGTATAGCTCTAAAAATACTGTTCCACTTTTCTTCTATAGATTTTAGTAACTATTATAAGTTTCAACCCAATGCAGCATGAGGGTTTATAATGATATGGTCTGCTATTTTACTCTAGATAAGCAGCACACCTAAAGAACATTTTATAGGGTGGTTATGGGAGATGGATAAATGGATTTTGTAGGTCAGTGGTGGTGGCTTGTCTCTAAATTGTCTGCATTATGTCATGTTTATGGGGCATTGACTACAAAGTTCTGCTAATGACAAATAATTAAGCAGCAGAACACGAGAGGGAGTGTGTTATCGTGAATAACATCACGGCAGGATCTGAAGGTGAGTGCCATAGCTAATCACAGACAGCTTTGAGTTTAAGGTACATCATTTAAATCATTAATAAAAACTACCTAGAGCACTGAAAATAGTATTTGTTAGCTGTGGTCTCTAATATTACACTTTAGAAATAATATAATAACTAAAAGCCTTCAAAAATCTCATTATTTGCATTGTTGTGTCACTCCTTTTCCCATCTATGCCTTAAATATTTTTTTCAAGAGAAATCCATGATGATTTACTTTAAAATACACATTTCAGTCATGGTCCCAGGTTTTCCCTCAGTCCTGTTATCTTAACATATTCCCACTTCTGAAAATTATCTAACACACCACAAGTCACATGTTCAATAGGAAGTTTGATCATCTGGATCTTCTGAAGATCATGGGAAATCCAAAAGAAAATTCTCTCTTATTTTTTTCTGTATATTTGATGATATTGTAACCCTGACTGAGAAGGTCAATCTCAACTTATTATCCTCTTACCGAAATTATTTTTGGATGTTATTTGTTCATTGTAAAAATACACATTTTTGGTAAATCATTAGAACGTACTCAGTGTCCTAGGCTATTTGTATGGATGACGTGGACATTTTATTTAGAGCTAGCAACAAATGTTTGCTTATTGTACAGCATTTTACCTCAGAAAATAACAGATAATCTTTCTAATAGAATCCTCACATTATACATGGAAGCTCAGGATAACAAAACAGGAGGGAAAGTAATGGAAAGAGACAGAAACAGATGAGAGAACTCAAGTGGTAAAACAGTCGATAACAAAACTGCTCCCCGAGGGAAGGTAAAGACGATGCTCAATTAGTGTCCTCCGGCAGCTATCTGATGGATCCCTTGTTGTTTTCTGATCTGTCGAGATGTGTTCCGTCTTGAGTTGCCCTCCTGCTCTAATCACCTCTTCCAACCGTACCACAGACGTGCATGGTACCTGGAGCTAAACGTTCTGAAAACAGACCACAAATGATTGCTCTTTGTTTCGAGTGAAACAGTCTTGCTGAAAACCTAAAGTAAGTGCAGACTCTTTGAAGTCAGGGGAAAGGAAGGAAGCAAGGCCACCCATGATTGGTGTCAGGTGTAGTCCATGCAGAGCTGATTTCAGGGTGTGATGACAGCGGTACATTTTCACTACCTTCACCTTGTCCCCTGACTCGGGGTGCCGTCTGGCAAGTGTGGGAGGCATGACAGTATTCGTCCAAAGGTGGTAAACACACCAAAGCACATGCTCTGACCTCATACCTCTACTTCTGGGATGCTATGGATATGGATATGATCTATTGCTTACCAGCACTGAAATATTGGGATAAAATGGGTAGCCATGAAGATCTGACTTACTACTGTAATAAAAATGAATTTTGGAAAAGAGGTAAAGCAATGACTTGATATGTTTAGTGTATTCTTCATGCAGAACCACCAGAAATGCCACCAGAATCACTTTTTTTAAGTGCGATCCCACTGGATGCAATGCTTCCAGAAAATAGAGTATGTCACGAGGAGTGGATGAATTGTTTTGCTGAGCTGGGCATAACTTGTCCATCCATACCTTCAGCACAAGTCGAGTGGGTGGATTGATGTTGGCAGGTCCCTGCTCACCTGCTGAGGGATTGTGCTGGCATGAAATTGTGTCCGCCTTGACAGTTTCGGATCCACGGAACAGTGCATTTTATAGAATACCAAGGGTGTCATTACTGGCGATGTCTCGGATTTGTGGGACTCACTGATGCAGACTTGGCAATTTACCAGGGTGTACCTTTTCGCATGAGTCGTATTAAACTCAATATCATCTATAAAAGTGGTTCTGAAACTTTTTACACCAAGTACCACCCATCATCAAGCCAAATTCTCCAAGTACCACCTATGAGTCTCATCGCAGAAACACTTGCACTGCACACACTTTGTACACAGTAGGTATATTTAGCTGAGTCTACAGGTTTATCCTTCACATGTGCATGTTTACTGATCACGTTTTCTTGGATGTTCTGCTTTCATGCTCTCGTTGCTGAGAATGTCACAGCACACAGACCATTGTGATCTTGGTTCTTCCTCTGTTCCACTATACTGTAGGGGAATCCCAGACTTAACCTTGCGTTGTACCATCTCATAGTGCTTTTTCAGAGCTTTTTTGGCAACTAGCCGTGCCTCCTATGTCTAAAATAGCATCAACTGATGCAAGGGTGGGTGATTAATTAACTTTATTGTCAGTGCATTCAACAAGTGTGTTTGATCTACCAGTTTGGGTTCGCTGCACCTGGTATCTGCAACTTTCAGCCATGATATAATAGTACATTTATCCAAGGCATTCATTTTTAACTATTGTTTTGGACAAATGCAAAAGGCTTACTGATAACGTCTCATAAAATTAGAAATATGGGAAGCAGGTAACACACTTAGACGTAATGAAATACGTCAGGCACCAACAATAATGCCATGTTCAAAGTCACTTAAATCACATTCAGATGCTCAGTTTGAACCTCAGCAGGTCACATTGGCATGCCTAAATGCATTTGCTACCATGCGATTGGCTGATTAGTTATTTGCATTAACAAGCAGTTGAACAGGTGTAACTAAAAGTGACCGGCGAGTGTATGGGGCTGCAAATCTTGATAGACACTCTGCTCTGCTCATTATAACTCTCATAACTACCAAATCCCACCTCAGCTCTCATTTCCCCTGCAAATGTTTGAATTACTAGTATTATTGAAGGCAGAAGCTCAGACGAGGGCAGCTATGACGCATTCGTTCCTTAACGCAGGCCCTCAATAATGCATATATGGGATCTGCAATCAGGTAGGTAGAAAAGGAATCCATTTCACAAGGAACAGGGCTTTTTCTACTTAAGCTCTCATTTCTCTGTGCGTCCACACCATATGGTATGAGATCAGACCAGAATGCCTGGAAGCCCATCAGAGAATCTCAGCGAAAATCTCTTTGAGCTTTTGTTTAAAAGCTGTGGATAAGTGTTTGTAACCCACTGTGTTTACCAGCTTTTGAATTTTGCCAGTCTGTCACCTCTGATCGTCCATTCTACACGTTGAGAAGAGATTGTCTGCACAATATGACACATATTTGGTTTATTCCCAGCGTAATGCTTTGTCAAAACATCTTCCACAGTTCCTCCAGACCAAAGTCCACTTACTCAACCGGAAATATAAATGCACAGCACTTCAGTGAAGATGGATGGCACATGGTTAAGCTCTTTAGTCCTCAGAGTCAGTAAATTAGAAAGCAGTTAGCCACCTTGGTGCCCAGTTCAGTGGAAACTCAAAATAAAAATTTAGTTATTTTAGTTTCCCAAAAGGCCATTTGAATTTGGATTTGGATTTGGTCGAAGTTGGAATTGAATTTCCCCATAAGTAGTCATGTAAATAGGATGAATTCATACCCTGAATTTTTTTATGTCTATATTTGTATGTATTTTATGATTAACAGCATGACTATAGCAAAGGAATGTAATACAATGCCTAAAATCAGTTGTAACAATTGGTCACTTATTTCAATAAAATGAAATAAGTGACCATTTTCTTGTACTTTATAGCCACTAGGACAGTGGCGACTGAGTGTATGTAATCGCACATATAAACTAATATAATATACATAATATAATAATATATCACCTGGAACCTTCATCATCTACAGCACCTGTATCTATAGAGAGATGTTAAGACAGAAGTAGAGAGACTACAAGAGTCAGCCAGGGCGTTTACATGCACTGAATAATCCGATAACTGCAGAAAATCAGATTTAGTCAGTAATTCGCTCAACAGGTGTATATGCACTTGGGTAATCTGATAATGGATAAACAGGAAGGATGTGGCGTAAACTTCAAACTTTAATAGCTCTTCTTCTTCTTTCCTGGCGCCTGTCCCGCCGAATGCGGGGTCCGGCCACTACTTTAATAGATAAATAGTGAAATTCTGGATTTCCTCGTGCATTTACTACGTGCATTTAGTTCCCCATAAGTGTTTGGTAACCTTTGGTGCTGCATTTAATTCCAGGGTTGCCAGATCCCACAAGAGAAACAAGTAACCAGATCTATGGAAACAAGCCCCATAGAATAAGCAGACCTGGAACCCATGTTTGATTCGGCTAGTTTTATTATCGGTCTGATCCGATAATACACAGAAACTTTACTCAATTTTTGTATTTTCCTTCGGCAAACGATACGCAGTACTATACTCTCCCACACACTGAGGACATAAGCAGTGTGTGATGTAGGGAGTCACATGGCGGGAGTGATGAGGGCTGGGAAATGTAGTGAGGGAAAGTGACAATAATCATTTTGTTATTCGCATTCAGGACATTGTTCAATAAATTCCATTAGATATTCAGTACTTTATCATAAAATAAGCTGTGTTAATGATTTTGCCCAACTGTAGATTATTGTGTTTTAAGCATGTTTAAGGTAGGCTACGCTATGATATATACAGTATGTATTAAACTTCTTGGGTTGCGATAAATTTATGATGGATTTGTCGGACTATCTCCAGATCATAAAAGGGGCCCTACCTGTATAAATCTGATTATGAACAGCTTTAATATTATGAAGGCACTCAGTGTTTTATGCCATTAACTGGGGTTTTATACAAATGTTTTGCAATATATGTTTGTGATTTATATAGGTTATATCTCTCTTATTTTATTTCTCACCTCCTAACCCTCTTTCCAAACTAATTGCTTATCTGGAGTTAATTAAACCTCACAGTTATGATCTAAATACCGCCTGTCCCCTGCACCTAATGAGTGCCAGTGCTTTGTGATGAAAGAAACCACAACATAGAAATGATATTTTTAAGATTAATATCATTACTCGGAATGATTCCCGTGCACTGTCCTGCTGCTTTTCAGCTCAGCCCATGGCTCATTATTCTTTTCTCCCAGCATAGTAATTGCTTGGTACCAGAAAGTTTTCTAATTGCTCCGGTCAGCATTGCAGTCCAGACCTCAGATCTTCAGCACTTTCTCACTGTTTCTATGTCGCTAATCTAAATGAACATGCAGCCAACCTCAGCAAACTACATCTGGGTTCATGTATCAGATATAGATCTGTGATCAGCCGTCCACGAGAGCATAATTTCATTTACATTTATGGCATTTAGCAGGTAATTAGCCTTGCTGTTTCAGTCTGGCATGCCCAGGCCTCGACTTTGGGGATGTTGCCAGGTGTTTTTAATTCCAAGCTGCAAGTGAAACCATTGTAAAATATAACCATGATTTCACACTCCATGATTTCTTTATTTCTTTTTATCTTTGAGTCTTGGAATTCACATGCGACGGCAACCTACAAAACAACACAAAGGGTAATGTTAACCCTGCAATGCATAACTGTACATTTAAAATGCTTTTAAATGTTGCTAGAACTTCTCTGAATAGACACAGTTTACATTGTCTAGGGTATGGAAAGCCTGTCTCTAGGAGAGTAGGCACTTAATAGCTTATGGGCCTCCTTCCTCAAAGGAGGGTTCATACACGTGACAGGGAACGCTGAAGACCTCTGGGATTGGGCAGGACCACACTGGGCAGCTCAAATGGGTGGTAAAGAATTTATGAATACCTGATGATTAGTTTTTTGCCAGACATTGAGGGGTGTCAAAAGCACACAATGAGCATTATCAACAGATGACAGATTTTCAAGGCGTTTTGAAAATTGGTTGGAAGAACATTTCAAAGTGACTACATGAGATCTGTCACCTTGACAAGTCATCAGACCTTAAAATCACCAAATCGTACTATCATCAACATGTGTGGGACTATTTGAAACAGCGTGTTTGAACTTTGTCTCAATTGCCTGTGATCATGTTTAACAACTGAGTGTATAAATGGCATTTAATTTGTGCTCTGGCACCTCTAAACCACTCTGCACAGAGAGCAGGTCATGGTTTGGATGACCCACTTTAGCTGTGATGACAGTGTGCATTCGAGAAAATCTGCATGATTTCACAATTTTCCAAAGAGGTGGGATAGGTGACTGTGGAGGAAAGCTCATGACAATCAGATTCAGTGGAATGGTTAGGGTGATGATATGATTTGTAATGAAGAGCATTGCATTACTTACTAGAAAAATGCAAAGTAGAAGTATGTTCATTAGTGTGCTCAGAAGTTTCCTTCCCGCTGTGTATACAGTACTGTGCAAAAGTTTTAGGCCACCATTAGTTATTGTTTGTGCTATGTTATAATGACCATATATAACATATTGCCGACGTCTGGACCCAAAAACTGCAAACTTGGATTCATCACTCCATAATAGTCCTTTCCACTGATCTTCATTCCAATCTTTAAATTAGTGGTTTCTGGCTGCTATTTGTTTCCAAAAAGACCATTCCTGATCAAACTTCTTTGGACTTGGCATGCCAAATGCTGCTATTGCTCAAGTGTAAGGGGAGGTCACACGAAATACTGTCCACTCTAGCTGAAGTTGTTTACTGATTTTTAATACTGCATACATATATTTTCTGGTTGTATTCTGATAAAGAGACTGATAAATAATTAGTATGGTTATAATACCAGTGATGATGTATCTAGTCTAATGGTGGCCTAAGACATTTGCACTGCAATGCATTTATGCTGTTGCATAATACCATCCAGATAGGAATCAACAGCTTAAGGTAATGTTCACATCAACCATCAGAATGAGGGAATAATGTGATCTCAGTGAGTTTGACCATGGCAGGATTGTTGGGGCTGGTTTGAGAACTTCTATAACTGGCTCTGGACTCAGAATGGTGCACTCAAGAAAAATCATCCAGTGAGCAACAGTTCTGCAAATGGAAACACTTTGATGTGAAAGGTCCATGGGAAGCTACCCAGTATTATAATACTGTAGTGTTTGTGAAATTTACATTCACATTTATGTCATTCAGCAGTCATCCTTATCCAGAGCAACTTACAAATGATAGTCTTACAACCCAAGCAATTGTGGGTGAAGGGCTTTGTTCAGGGGCCCGACTGAGGCAGTTTGGCAGAGGTGGGATTTGAACCCTGGACTTTCTTGTCCATTATCCAGTTCTTTAACCACTAGGCCACCACAGCCCCAGTGTTCAAGAAAGTGTTCAGTAGGTGAGCATTTATAAATAACACCACCATTAAAGGCAGTATATTGGTGTTCTGACATGAATTATGGACCCTACATTTATTAGTACTGGCTCCAGCACTGTGTATAGAGCAGCATTGTGTTTGCACATAAGTGCCTCACCACAGTGAAAGCTGGGTTCGCGGAATGGCACTCATTTTTATTTTAATTAAGCTGGAGCTACATCATTTACCCTTTGAGGTAAAGAAGGCAGAGCTCATTCTCATCACAGGTCCTCTGAGTGTTGGAACATGCTGAGACTAGCACTTTACCTCAGGAACATTTTATTTGAGCTACAAACCTATTAAAGGTCAAATTTAGCAGCCATTAAGCTAACCGAGCCCAAACACTATTAAAGTTAAGACTGGATCCTGGATGTCTTTCTCCCCAACAAGTTTGAAAACATGGTACAATCTCTGTTCTAACATGACTTGCTCTGGTAGTGGTTAAACAGTATTTCAGCTGGACATTATGATATTTTATGGAGTGCAGAGTCTGAATGCTTGAACTTTTCAGAGTGTGAAGCATCTTACATGCTCCATAAAAAGTGCTTGTGTGCAGTTAGGACTGGGTGGCATTTATGAGTGGAAAAAATATGGGTTAATTATCGTACATCTGTTTATCAGACTTACATGGTGGCTGTTAAAAGGACACTATTACAACATTAAAGGAAACACTGTTGTAAATCTGACCAGTACAGACGGGATGGTTTTTATCTGATCCACTGTCCCTCAAAAGCTCAGTCCCTCTTTCTCTAAATGGGTTTCAAAGAGTCCCCCGCCTTCACCTGGGAATTGGAGGGAATTGCTTTGTTATATTGAATCGAACTTCCAATTACTGGTAAATTTCCAAGTAAATGTGCTGGTATGAACGTTTAACAAGGTCCATTTCCCATCAGCTCTCTGCCCTCTATCTTTTGTTCTTGCTTAACCCTGAGCTGTGATCTGATTGGTCACTTACCATCTGACAATGCTAGAACAAAACATTCTTTTCACTTTCTGTCCTACTTTAGGCGCTAGTTGAATGTAAGTCCATGAATAAATGGACTGATTTACAGGTAAGCGCATTTACCGACCATCCGATCAACATCTGTTCGCTTTATTGACCGAAGACTTAAACTATATTAACTTATAGCAGCAAATTAAATCTGTCTTTTAATTCTGAGTACTATGTCCTCCCTGTGTGTGCTTTGATTTCCTGCTACATTACATTTGAACTAGCTATAGCTAATCCGCTCCATACACGCTGTTTATTACTAAAGACAGTCAAATTTACACTGACATTTACAGCATTTAGCAGATGCCCTTATCCAGAGCGACTTACAATTGATGCAATCTTACAATCCAAGCAATTGTGGGTTAAGGGTCTTGCTCAAGGACCCAACAGTGGCAGCTTGGCAGAGGTGGGATTTGAACCCTGGACCTTTTGGTCCATAGTCCTGTACCTTAATTACAATCACAGCATTTCAGGGCTGCTGGATTATCAAGCTAATTTGTTATGAGTAGCTGAATTTGTGAATGGGTGTGCCATCAGGTAATGCGCTGTAACACTGAAGAGCCTGAAACGTACCGCTTGTTAACTATATTGCTCACTCAAGTATATAAGAATATATTTTCTTTATATTTATATATAAACAAATCTACAATGCGTTTGGAAAGTCTTCTTCTTCTTCCACGTTACAGACTTGTGCTAAAATTAAAACAAATTCACGTTTTCCCTCATCAATCTGCACTCAGTACCCCATCAGGAGAAGGTGAAAACAGAATTTTAGAAATGTTTGCAAGTTTATTACAACATCATCTTTGTGATGTTTCCACACCTTGATTGGATCCACCTATGGTAAATTCAGTTGATTAGACATGATTTGAAAGACACACACATGTCTATATAAGGTCAAATGCATATGAAAGAAAAAACCTCATGAGGAGGAAAGAATTGCCTGTAAAGTTCAGAGACAGGGTTGTGTGGAGGCACAGATCTGGAGGAGGCTACAAAAAATCTGCTGCACTGAAAGTTCCCAAGAACACAGTGACCTCCATAATTCTTAAATGGAAGAAGTTTGGAACAACTAGGACTCTTTCTAGAGTTGGCCGCCCCACCAAACTAAATAATCAGGGAAGAAGGGTCTTGGTAAGAGAGGTGACCAAGAACCCAATTGTCACTCTGGCTGAGCTCCAAAGATGTGTACAGATGGGAGAATCTTCCAGAAGGCCCACCATCACTGCAGCACTCCAGCAATCTGGGCTTTATGGCAGATTGTTCAAACAGAAAGCTTTCCACAGTAAAAGACACATGAAAGCCCGCATGGGGTTTACAAAAAAAACAAAAACAAAAAACAACACCTAAAGGACACTCAGACTGTGAGAAACTATATTGTCTGATCTGGTGAAAAGATTGAACACTCTGCCATAAAGCCCAGATGGGTGAAGTGCTGCAGCAGTACTTATTACTTCTGTTCACCAACTCAGGATCATTCAGGATCTTCTGCATCACATCCTGATCAACTGAGTTGATTGGTCTGTCCGCTAACGCTAACTGAATAAACTCCTGCTGCCATCTCCACTCTTTCAATCGTCCAATTCAGATGCACAACCCGGAGCCATCCGCGCTGTTATCCTGCAATCAGAGCTCCGAGGCCTTTTATCTGTGGTTGATTGTCTCAGCAGATGTCCATTAATGGCTTTTTCCAATCACAGTGGGAAAAGTAGTAGATGGTCTTTGAATAGGGGCTTTGATAAGGGTTGTGGACAAGCAGGAAAAGCAAAAGGTAAAAGTCAAAATGATTATGATTTACTCTGCTGTTCTTTCCGCTGAATCGATAAATGTCATCAGATGCCTCTTTTTCCATTTATTCAATTCTTTCCTTGACCAGTTTGCAAGAGACTCTTTTAAAAGCATTCTCTTTTGAAAACTAGGTGAATGTTAGTACAATTCAAAATGGCAAAAACAAAACAAACAGTCTATAGTTTTGCATCCATTCTATACATCGGATTCAGCCAAGCAACTAAACGTTTCGTACAAAAAATTCCAAACAAGGTCTATCCAGGATAGAAAGAAATAAGCAGAAGGTCCAGATGCAGAACTGCACAAGAAATAAGAGTCTGTAGTTAGGAAATCTTAAAGCATATGAACTCATACCACATTAATCTTTGTATTTTAACTAGTATCCCTTCCAGTACTTCTTATGCCTGTATCCTGTGTTTTTCAGAAAGAGGTAATGGTGCCATGACCCTGAGCAGATAAAGCTGGGTTAAAACATGTAACGTGAAATGCCCTTAATAATTGTACATCAGTTTGGGTCTCCTTTCATGGTTATCTTACACACCATATAATGCTGAAATATCTATCCAGATGGAGGAGATAATGTTTGAAAGAAATCTCTGTTCAGATTAAATAAGAAAATCAAAAGAACTGAAAAAAGCAAATCCAGACTGTTGAATATTGAATGCCACTGGTCTAGAGGATCCCACTTAGACTGTCACTGTGTACCTGAGTTACAACCAGACATGAAAAGGAAGATCAGGAGGTTGATGGGCTGGAGGTGGACGTGCAGATTAGTGTGTACTGTCAGAGCTTGGAGGAGCTACGCCCGGAAGATGAGCAGCAGAGAAAGACTGAGAAGTAAGACATCTGTGTCCTTTAAACCCACTATAACAACCTACATACAGGTTAGTGATGAGGAAGGCGGGATCAAAGGAGGCCCTGCAAATAAGCAAGTCAAATTTCAAAAGAGTACATTGGAAAGGTCAATGCACTCTGCTTATGTGGTGAGTCACACCCGTATAGCCTACCGCAGATCACATTTCCATATCCCCATATGCTGCAGGAGGGTTCATGAGCTGCTTTGGTTGTCATCATCAAAGCAAAGCAAAGCATCCCATTTGGGGAGGGTCTGGAAATGCATTGGGCTCAGGCAGAAGAACTCACCAGGTGGCCAGCACATTACAACGCACCGCTGACTTTCATGTTGCAAGTCCCACCCTCACTTACCACCAAACAACTGGAGCTGCTTTGACATCATCAGAATAGGCTAAATTTTACATCTAAGATGCTTTGACAGCAACATATGTCTTGGTACTTGGGTAAGTTACCCCTGAAGCCCAGCTCTGGCCAAGAAACAAACCCCTGATTCACCTGAAGGCACGAGTTGCTAGTATTCACTAGTGTCTGAACCAAGCCAGTAATATGCTCCAGATGCCAGGTATAAAATTATGTACAACCCCAAATCAGACAAGGTTTGGTCAATATGGAAAATGCAAAGAAAAACAATAAAACAACAGAAGGATATGAAATCATACTGCTACAATCTTTGGATTTAAACTGGCATCCTTCCCAGTGCTTCTTATGCCTGTGTCCTGTGTTTTCTGTGAAGTGGTTCCGGTGCCATGACCCTGCAATATGCCAGCAATATGCTCCAGACGCCAGATATAAAATTATGTACAACCCCAAATCAGAATAAGTTGTGACGGTATGGAAAATGCAAAGAAAAGCTATGAAACAACAACAACAATAAAAAAAACCTCAGTGTTCCTTATATTTTATTTCATTGTACACAGTATGAACCCAAGATATTTCAAGTTTGAAATCACAAAATTAATTAGCATTTTTTTTTACTTCATTATTAGCCCTAAATTGTGAATGGCATTAATTTGGCAGGCGACCAGAAGCATATGTCAGATAAAACAGCATGTGGTTTGAATAAATGTCATGAAGAACCTCAACCTCATTAAAGATTTCATGTCAAAATTGCAGAAGAAACAAATAAATCCATCCTAATGAGAACATTGGAAGGGCAGTTTTGTTTTTGTGCACAGCAAAGGTGACTCTAGCCTCGAGTATAAAACCTGCAGTGATGATGCCTCTCAAATAAGTCCAGCATTAATACTGGGTGTGGATTGATTAGTTGAACAAAGTGTAAAAATAATTTCTTGAAAAGTATTTGCATGCTGTACCCTGAGAACCCTGAGGAAACCCACAAGTATTGATCCTGGGTCCTTGAAGCCCCTCACTATTGTGATATACCACTGCTGGAAAAGGTTATGTGAAATTTAATCATGGGTCATTTTCAAGTGGACTGGGAATACAACGAAAGGAAAATAGAATAGTCTCTAGGCTTGTATTCCTCGGTACAGATCCCAGGGGACCCCTGTGCTGGTTATTTTACAGTCTGTACTCATTAGCTAAGCATTAACTTCAACTCATTAGATATTTATTAAACCCTTGGGGAATAGAGTCAGCGGTGTTAGAAGTGAGTAAACAAAAATACACCTACATGATCACAGTTAAATTCTACAGTTGTAGTGAAACTGAATATGTACTCATATATTCCTGGGTTATTGTAAATCACAGTCATCTTTGCTCAAACCTACTATTGGTCTGCTATTGTGATGGATGCAAGGTTTGAGTATGCTTAGAAAACCCCCAAGGGTTGATCCTGGGTCTTATGGAAATTGTTATATGAAAATGCACTCACTGATCACTTTATTAGGTAAAGACTTCCTTGTTTCTAAATTTGTCCATTTTATCAGTTCCTTTTACCATATAGAGGCATTGTGTAGTTCTACATTTACAGACTGTAGTCCATCTGTTTCTCTACATACTTTGTTTTTCCCTCTGTTCTCTAATGGTCAGGACCTCCACAGGACCACCACAGATCAGGTACTGTTTTGGTGGTGCATCATTCTCAGCACTGCAGTGACACTTTACATGCCATTAATAATCTGATAACTGCAGAAAATAAGAATTTCTCAGTAATCTGTTCAATGAGTTTCAGGTTTACTTGACTCAGGCAGTAATCGAACTTTGCAACCAGCAAATGATCAAACAGGAAGATGAGTTGTAAACTTCAAACTTCATTCATTAAATAATGATTTTTTTTTACCTTGAGCATGTACTGCATTTCAGAGTGTTCAGTTGTTTGGCTGCATTTAATTCCAGGGTTGCCAGATCCAACAAGCAAAATAAACCACCATGTAAATGGAAAAATCCCAAAAACAGTAGTAAAGATTAAGCAGACCTGGCAACCATGATGAGTTATTCTTGCATTCGTGCAAAGACTAAGAAAACAGATTGAAAACAGATCAACAGGATACATGTGCTAAGAAATCGTTGCTTGAGCGTGCTGTCTGAATTTAGTATTTCAGCTCACTGTTGGGACTCGCTGCGTCTCTAGTTTGTTCACTCAGGTTTGTTGATTGTTGGCGAGGTGGGTTGCCAGTATCTCATGTGAGCCCTCTTTTCTGTGTTACCTTCTGGTTCTCCTCTTTCTATCTACGCTGCTATAGTTAATGCTGCTGGAGTCTCAGGCTACGCTTAGTATCAGTGGTTCAAGCATGTTCTGTTAATAGACTATGTGCTCATAACCATAGCTAACTACATTTTCACTTTCTCTCCAAGCTCGTGTTGCCTTACCAGTTTCTGCCCACACACTAATAGGTTCCTCCGCTTCGGCTCCACCCGAGCTGTTCTTCCATCACTTTCCAGTGCATAGTTATCCAGACCAAAGAGGGCAGTAACTCTCTCCCTCTTCTGGTTGACTGAGGATGTCATGCCACCAAAACTTTCTTGCCGAGGACACAAGATCCTAAAGTGACTAAATAATGTTTATATGCACATTTATACATTTCAATATTTTTATCTATTTTCACTACTTGTATTATTAGTTATTATATTTGTTAAATATTGTATCTCTGTTGATAATTATTTAGCTTCTGTTTATTTAAAATATTACTATAAACGATTAATTAGATAACTTAAGTTTAATTTTGCCCAAAGAGGTTGGGTTATTGTTTTGGTCCTTCCCAAGGTTTCTTTCTTATAACGTGTAGAAAGTGTTTCCTTGCCACTGTCACCCTAGGCTTGCTGAATTTGGTATTGGCCTTAGATCGTAGAAGATAATCTAAAATTGTAATGCTGCTTTGAGACCCTGTTCCATTGTAAAAAGGGCTATAGAAATAAATCTGACTTGACTTGGCTGTTTGAACTCACTAGCCATTATGAAGAGGGAAAGCAATCAATTTTGTTCTAGCTGCTAACTCTCATTAGTATTGGCTTGTATGTCAGTCATTTAGTCATAGATTTTCTCCTTCTGTGAGGCCATAATTTCAGTGCATTCTTGAGAAGCATAAAATTAATGAAAATTAATGAATTGGGTTTAAAACGGATGTTATTAAAGCAGTTTAGGATACAAGACACACTGTTTACTGACACACACTTGTGGTTCTTACTTTTATTAATTAGTTACAGTACTGAGCTTACTGGTATGTGTTATTTTGTTCTCTTGTCATCAGCAAACCTTGTTTTGTGTGACCAAAACTACAAATATAGACTTTCTATCAAGATCAGATGTTGAGTGAGCTAACCAGGGTGAATTAGATTTGAAAGTTTCCCTGTAAAAGGAGGATCTTTGTTTAAACCACACGCTTAAGACCCCATAAGACCATCCTCATGGGTTAAATCAATAATTGAGCTGTAACAAACCTGCATCCTGGAACTCTTCCAAATATGCTCAAAGGGGTCTCCATCAAGGCTTGGATGAACTCAAATCACTGAAGAGCTTCAAGGGCTTGATTGCACACCGCACAACACTGTTTTTCACATCCACCTTTTGCTGCATAACCCTGCTTGTTTGCTGGACAAAACCTCCTAAACACCTGAAATAACATCATGCTCCAGGTTTTCTGAAGTTCAAGCGCTGCTCAGATACATTCAGACGAAGCACCAGCAACTTTAAGGTGGTCTGACTTGACTGTGATGTTGCTGCTATAAGACGGCGAACTATAGAAGCTGTTCGAATCGTACATGTCTGTGAGAGACGCAGTTAATCTATATTGTCACTGGATTTGGAAAATCACTTTAAATGTCAACTCATTTTCCAGACAAACACTGGCCACAGATCTCCAGATAATGCACAATTCAAATGCTCTTGGTGTACAGAAGATATGACAGAAAATGGCCTGAAATGCAGCCATATAGTTATAATAGCAATCCTAATAGCACCTTTTATTATAGTACATTCTGAATGTAATGACCTTTACCTGTACAGCCTTTAGCCGTGATTCATATGGCCAAATGAAATGTGGCAGGGCAATTACAACCTGCATTCATCTACTCATTGCACTTAACTGCTTCTTCGTTTCATGATCACAGTGGTTCAGCGAAAGAAAAACCAACACTAGCCACATTTGCCATTCGAACCCACTCTTCAAGCACCTAGTTTGAAGTCACTGTTTGATGGCGCTGTCTGATATTTCCGTCTCAGCTCAGTGTTTGCAGTGGCCATTTGACCTTCCCAGGGCCATTCCACTGATTGGCTGCCAGGACAGTACATGTATACAGTGTTTAATTAATATAATAATGTATAGAATTTAAACATTAATAAAAACTACCTAGAACACTGAAAAAATAACTGCAGTTTTAACTCACTCTTTGGTGGCTAGTACAGTCACCTCACAGATCCAGCATCCCTGGTTCTATCCTGATCTCAGACTCTGCCTGGGTGGAGTTTGCATGTTCTCCCCATGTCTGTGTGAGTTTACTCCAGGTGCTCTGGTTTCCTCCCACAATCCAAAGATATACATCAGGGTACCTGATTACGCAAAAATGGGCCCAATATGTGCAAGTACGACTAATTTTGATGTAACCTCAGGTCTGTCGATAAACAGCCATTGATGCTGGAAGCGATGTTAAAAAAACAGACAGACAAACAACTGAACCCATTGCCTGAACAATTGTATTTGAACTCTTACTTTGTACATAATTTACACGTACTGTTCAAGTTGGCCCTTTGAAGTCGTTTGAACAGCTGCTCTTTATGTTTGCTTGTTGAACAGTGGTTGGAACACGTTCTTTAAACAGATACAGTTTAAACCCACTTTTTATGAGCATTCTCTTTGAAGTTGTGGCGAAATCTCGCACCGTAAACTGCTGCTGTTTGCTTTAAACTTGCTCTTTAAACTCACTGTTTACCTCACTTTTTTAAAGCTGAATTTGAATACACAGTCATATCAGAACATCACTGACTGTCCATTATATCAGCTGTGTTTTACCATATAGGGACACCTTGTAGTTCTGTAATTACAGACTGTAGTCCAGCTGTTTCTATACATACTTTCTTAGCCTCTTTTTACTCTGTTCTCTAACTATCAGGACCCCCACAGGACCGCCTCAGATCAGGTACTGCTTGGGTGGTGGATCATTCTCAGCACCACACTGACACTGATGTGGTGGTGGTGTGTTAGTGTGTGTTGTGCTGGTATATGAGGAGCAGAGACAGCAGTGCTGCTGGAGTGCTCAGTGTAACTGCCTGTAGGGGGCATCGTGTGAGCACTGATTAAAGATTGACACAGGGTTTTAAAACTCCAGCAGCACTGCTGTGTCTGATCCACTCATACCAGCACAACACACACTAACACATCACCACGTCAGTGTCGGTGCCGTGCTGAGAATGATCCACCACCCAAATAGTACCTGATCTGAGGCGGTCCTGTGGGGGTCCTGACCATGGACTACAGTCTGTAATTGTAGAACTACAAAGTGCTTCAGTATTTAGTAAAAACCTTTCTCTGTCTTTAAAGAATTTCAACTACTTCACCACAACGTGGCTATACAGTACGTCTGTATGAAGATCATTTTTCTTTGATTTGTAACCAGTCTAAAATGGCTACAGCTTTAAATTTATGTTCCATTTTATTGCTATACTTTATTTTGCTCTGTAGTTTTTTTTGTTTGTGTGATTCTAGTGAGGAGCTTTTCATTCATTCCAGACGATTAAATTCAAAATCCAGTAGTGGCTCATTAGGCAGGTGCATGCTTGTGCTTTCTCTCTCTCTCTCTCTCTCTCTCTTTCTCTCTCTCTCTCTCACTCACACACACACACACACACACACACACACACACACACGAACATAGCTACTAGGATGTGCTGTACTTTCAAAAATAACAGACAGAAACAAAGTCTCCCAAAACTAAATATTGCCTTGAGCCTGTACTTTTACTTTTGCATGGAAGTTACTAGGTTAACAAGTGAAGGAAGCTCATAGCTAACAGTTTAACAATGTTGTAAAATAGTGTTGTAGTCAAGACCACAAGTCGAGTCCAAGTTAAGACCAAGACTTGCAGTAGTCAAGTTCGAGTCAAGACTGAGAATTTTAATTTGAATTATTATTATACTATAGTCTTTTTCAAACTAATGCAGTGTAACTTTTGAAAGCAAATGATGGTTGATGATTGTTTCTCTTATTCTCTCAAACTTAATCAGAAACCACATCTACTAAATGACAAATTACATAAAATGACCACCTCAAATCAAATAGGCAACAACATCCATTCTATCCATTTTTATTATGAATGTGAAAACATAAGAATAACATTTCAATCTACCCTTAAATAAAGATTATCTTCAATTATTCTAACCAAGTAAAGTGAGCTGAAAATGCATGTTCATTGGCTGGATACTGCCATACATAGCTTCCATGCCCAACCGTATCTCATCTTGTATCCAGGCTAGAGGCAGCCCAACAGGGTACTAGAGCCTCCTTTTCATTGTAGTTTTCCCCAGCAAATATTGTAATCACTTACATGTAATCATCATTACATTCATCCAAATAAAGTTTAATTCTATCCCAACAAGTCCTTCTTGGTGAGTTTTTTTTTGTCAGTTATTATTTTGAGTGTAAAATCTAACTCAACTCCCAAATTCAACACAGCATTAATGCTAACTAGCCTTCTTTTTCTGACACTGACCATGAGAACATCAATAAAACCCTGCACTGGTAATCTTCTCGTGTCAGAGGAAATTGGGGAGATGCCACTCTGATTCTCTGAAAAAGAGAAAGTAGCAGAAAAAGAGCTGGCTTGGCTTCTCTCGCCAACTATGAGTCTGAGTTAATTAAATGGAGCAGCAGCTCGATAATGGTGACCTCGAGGAGTCCTTTAGGATAGCCAGTCAAATTAAATGGTGACAGTGGTGGTTGTGCGGAAAAGGTTGAGAACTTCTAATCAGAAGTCTGAGAGGTCACATCCAAGCTGCTGTTGGGCGTGTGAGCAAAGCCCTTGAACCTCAAAAGACTCGGCTTCTTTCTAAGCTGCATTCAGAAAATCTGTGATATTTCTCAGAAACAGGAAAATACTGGAGAAAAGGTAAACAAACAAGACCACTGTGTTTATTTAGCTCTAATAAAAGGTGTAGCTCCATCATAGATGAATCCACTCTGTGTGCTTACTGTTAATTACACATGATAAATTAGCCAGTCAGGAATATATGACCCTCCCCCACTGGGACCTTTGAGAAAGCCTTCACATCATCACACTGACATAGTTCCTCACAGATCAGAGATTCTCGGTTCAATCCTGATACCGGACTCCACCTAAGGAGTGTCTGCATAGGTTTACTGGGTGCTCCAGATTCTTCCCACATTCAAAACACATTTTTGTTTGTTTTTTTGTGTATGTGGTAGGCTAGATAACTCCCTATCTAAATTAAATACAAGGTAATTAACTATTTCTGGGTGAGATAAGAAAGTTAGAGGTTGTAATAAATTACTTTTCTGTTAATCCTTTGTTTTTCAGTCAGACAGCCATGTGTTCCTGAGAAAGCATTACATTCCACTAAACACTCAATGAGGCCTCCAATGAGACCTACTGTAACTGCTGTGTGATTGTTCTGAGTATGGTTATTATATATTATAATCCTAAAGGACATAAGCAAGCTGATTCCAGGTCAGTATGCAGAGTGATTCTCTGACAACGGCAGCAGCCTTTCTTTTGGCTTGAACCAGTCTAACCATTCTCTGTTCGTACCATTCTGAGCTCTGAAAGTCTAGAGATTGTTGTGTGTGAAAAGCCCAGGAGATCAGGAGTTACAGAAATTAAAAAGCCTACAAAAAATGACCTACATGACCCACTCCCTTTCTCCTTTTTGCAGATAATGCTGTCATTTTGGCACCAGCAGAAACTGACCTTCAACACACACTCGAGTGTTTTGTTGTTGAGCTGGTATGAAAATCACCAACTTCAATTCTGAGGTCATGGTACTCAGTGGAGAAAACCTGGCAGAGTTCATGTACCTCAGGATCCTTTCTTGCAGTACTGGCAAAAAAAGTGAGACTGGCAAAAAGATGATGTCAGAAGGGCTTACTGTGACAGTGTGAAGTGTTTGTAGTCGAGTGGTTGCTTCTTCATACTGAGAGGAGCCAGTTGAGGTGTTCACGAGAATCCCCCCTGGTCGGCTTCTGATAGAGCTCTTCCAGCTACGTCCCTCTGAGTGGAGACTCCAGGGCAGAATGACGGCTTTATCTCAAAGTTGATTTTGGAACATTTGGGATCCCCCGGGATAATCTGTGTCCCATAATATAAAAACTGTCCTGACCTTCTCAGTCTGTTGCCAATGCGAATTTCATTGAGAGGAGCTGATGAAAACTGAGACTGAGACAACTTGGGTCAACAAGGGTCACACTAAATACTTGCCACTGTAGCCTATAGAAGCGACTTTTCTGATTGTTGTCAGTTGTTCTAATACTGCATACACATTTACTGTATTTTCTGGTCTATTAAGGAAACTGAAAAATAATTATATACAAACAATGGTGCATCAAATCTAATGGTGGCCCAAGACTTTTGCTCAGTACTGTATAGCTGTTGACACTGTAATAAGAGCTAGTTGCAGGGAACAGAAGTTTCTGAGGGCCTCAGGGTCTTGCTTGCAACCTGAAGGTTAAATGGTGTTTACAGAATGCTGAAGTACTGGAGCCCTGTTCAGGGTGTACCTCTGCCTGCATCCAGTTCATTTGGAGTTCCAGACCCTCCCCTGACCAGGAGAAGCAGGGTTGAAACAGGATGGTTTGCTTTTGCTTTGTATCCTACCCTGAGCACATATGATCAATAACTAGGAGGTTTTATTGACTTGGTCTGCTACATACATTTTTTATTGCGAATCGACACATCATATGCAGCCTCTGAATTAGAGCTGTGGTATTACACTAGTGGAGTGTTTATGCAGTCAGTAGTTGTTTATTGCCTCAAGCCAATAGGAGTCCTGACGAATATTTATTATTCCGCTTATAAACCTAGTTATTATTTGACTAAAAATAAATCTAAACAAAAAAGTGCTGTACTCCCCAACATAATCACTTAAAATGCTGTATAATCTCTATAACTGCAAAGCAAACTTACTCATTCTTTATTTTCTTCCCAAATATTTTAAGCCTTAATTACCCGAGGTGTAGCAGCTGGTTCAGTCTCGATCTATAATAAATGCTCTGTCATAACTCAGCTTTCTCGCACCATCTCTGTGCTTTACTTGATTATTTCTCTAACTAAATACTTTTTTACTTTTACTTACTGCATTTCAAAAGAAAAATCTGTACTTTTAACTCACGACATTTTCAAAACAGGTTCGTTACTTTTTTTTAGCCTTAACGAATCTCTTTATTTATCTATTTGATCTATCTGTTTATTTTCATTTTTATTTAGATGATTCTAGTCTTATAAGGTCTTTCTCATGCTTCGTAATGTTCAGCATAGTGCATTCTACTCCCATAATTGTATACCCTTTACACTGTTTTTATTAACATTGAATATTGATATCCCAAACGTTCACTGTTCTTTCTTTCTTATTTTTAAATAGATGCCCTTTCCCAGAATTCAAAAGGTGCTTGGGGTCCCAATCTATCGCAGAGCTGGGTGATGATCCCTTCAACTGTCCTGCCCTTTCTTAGACATGGCCAACCGTACGTCCATGATGCCTGACCTGACTGGGGGGCACTGTCAGGATTGGAACACGCTCCACTGTGGTGGTGGGCTACCAAACTGCACCTACAACATGATGATTGTCCATTCATCCATTAAGTTATTCTGTTGTCCATTCAAAGAAAGTCAGCCTCCTAATAACCTATCCTTATGGAAATGGTCTAGCTTTAGACCACCTATGCCCAGTTATTTGGGGGATGAATGACTGCTGTAGGACTGAATCCTATCCCGATCCATTATGGGACTCACCAATTCACACCTAGGGGCAATTTAAAGTAAAAAATGTACCTACTTGCATGTGTAGGGAGCTGAGCGGAAGCGCACATATTCACAGAGTACAAACTCCACACTGTCAGCAACTACAGACAAGAATAAAACTCGAGTCTCTAGGGCTTCTGAAGACCTTTGCTTTTTAAGATCACAGACAGCATCAAACAAAACAGTAAGTGTGAGAAGCGTTTCTGCTGCATCATCAGTGTCCTTTGACCACAGACAGATAGACTTATCTCTCACTATGTGCTTCTAACTCCTGTGGGTCACCTGACCTGAGTGTTTGGAGCGCAGATCTTTTGCTTAATGACTTGCAGCGCCGAGACCTTTTCATGAGGAAGTAAATCAGGTGTCAGTCATCTGAGCGACAGAGCCACTCTGGGTCTGCTGTGAGCTTGATTACCACCCTGTCTTTCCACAAGCAAACAAACCAAAGGTCATAATGAGGAGGACAGAGCAGCCAGACGAGACACAGCTTATACATCTGCTGTTGACATTTGGCTGCTTTCAGAGATGATCTGAACTGACCCATCCTAACACTTCATTAAAAAGTTAAACTAGTTTTCTCAAAGTATCCTGAAGCTTACAATATGGATTTATATTATATACAGAGTTCACTCATGGCCAAACAGGAAATTATTCATGTTATTACAAAAGTTTAATAGACCATTAACAAGTTCAAGAATATTACAAAATACTCCTGTATAAGTCAGATTTGTTTTTGGGTTTTTTTGCATCATTTTTAAACAGCTGTCACTTGGATTGCCAGATTTTAGCCAATATGGCCAGTGCTTCAATGTTTCAATTACTGTTCTGTCCTGAAAGTGACATCATATCAGGGGTGTGAAGACCAGATGGGCACAAATAAGCTAAAAATGAACTGCACTGGACTCAGTCCGAATGCCTAACTCCTTTAGTTAGATGGGTATACATTCACTGACAAAAAAATAACGCACCAAGAAGGAGTTGTTGGAATCAAATGAAACTTTATATTTGTAAATGTAATAATTATATATGTGAGTGATTACAATACTAGATAATTTTATCGGGGAAAACTGTATAATGGAAAGGAGATTCCAGTACCCTGTTAGGCTGCATCTAGCCTGGATACAAGATGAAATACAGCTGTGAAAAGCTCCTATAGTTGAGGTCACAAAGTGGAAGGATCTTCCTTTAAATAAATATAAAGCAATAGTTTTGATGTACTGTTTAATAGTAAATGTTTGTGTTTATTATTCTTCATACACATTCATAAATTAAGGAAGGAGACAGCACATGCCTCTGCATTAATATCAGTGCGCACTCTGACGGGTCTTTGATCTTAGAACTTAGAGTGACAAGTCGTGTTTTTCAAGGTGCCACAGTTTGGTTGACTTTGGTGTCAACCAGAGCAGCACACCTGTGGGATGTAGTGACAGAAAATAGAAAACCCACAACGGTTCCAAAATGGCATCTGCCAACAATGAGGAACTCAAAATGGCATCCTCAAATTGAGCTGGACTTCTCAATCTCCCAGAATAAATATTTTCCTTTTTTCTCTTCAGATGCAACTTAAATGTGTTCCCTTCCTTCAGAATATGCTTAAATGAGTTCTTAACCATCATCAATGACGTCCAAATTATTTTCTTTTATTCCCGGTCTGCTCTCTCCTGTTTTGGTCTTATAAACTGTCTTCTGGATTTTCAGATTTCTTCTCTCTTAATTTTCTACGCTCTAGCTCTTCTGCTTTCTTTATCGGTCTTTTCTTAGGACTCAGAAGCATTCATTTCTCTCTTTTTTTCTCTTTAGCATTAATTGCCTTCTTTCTTTCTTTCAAGTATGGACATTTCTAGAACAGGACCTGTTCTGAATGTCTCTATAGGCCTAGAAACGTTCTACAGCAAATATTACAAATGTACCCAAATAGGTAGGTCAATGAACGTCCCGGGGATGTTGCTTACTGGGAATGACCATTAACCCTGCTTAGAAAACAGAAAAGCCAAGCACATGTTATGTTTTGGAGCAAGTTACAATTTGCTCTAAGACCATACGAGTTCCATGCTCTATGCTGATCCAACCTGGTTTATGCTGGTTAGTGCTGGTTCTGCTGGTGAACTCATAGGGTCTTGCCAGTCTGTATGGAAAAAAAAAAACACAATATATGCTGGTCTTTGCTTGGGTTGTGTCAAAAGCAGGAAAGTCTCCTAAGTTTCCTGCTTTTGGCACATTCTTTTTATCAGCTAACTGTCATGATGGCATTGAGAATAGCTTCAAATGTTGTGCTATAAAAATAATCTATAACCATTGAGCACTAAAAGTTTCTATGAAAAAAAAATATAGGAAGGATCCGATAAGGAGAATACATCAACAGCAAAAATGCGTATTTTAGGCAACAAGTATCTTGGAAAAAAAATACATTTAAAATGTGACAGTGTGACAGGGTTGAAAACTGGTTCATGCAGTATACGAGTTAAAAAGTATTCTTGATGTGAATGTTAAAAAGCAGTACTTCATTTTGCCTAAAATATTTGAAATGTGTGTTTTATATAAAAGGTAAAACGATGTATTATTTCATTTTGTATAAAGGGTTAAAAAGTTAATTCATTACAGAATACATGCCAGTAGTGCAATTTATTTATGCATCTGGATTGTTTATGGATTTGCTTTTGTGTTAGTTTATAAGAAGTGCTATTGTAATTCATTGGTAATGATGTGTCTGTCATCCACTGTAGGTGCTTGGGTTGAGAAACGGGTGATTGATTACAATTACCGGTCCAGACAGTAGGGGGAGGAGCATGCACGTTTTCTCCTCATTCGTTTCAATACAAAGTGAGGAAAAACAAGGCTCTTATTTGGTCCTTTCTTTAATACCCTTTTCAGGGGTTCAGCATCAGCACCATCATGACATGTTATGCTATCTAGTACTACATGTAAGCAATATCTATGATTGGAAGACTAAAGAATTTAACCATGGTTATAAGCTCCTGTAACCATGGAAATGGGACTAAACAATGGTTGGGACATGCCTGTGCGTCCTTTATAGCGTGTATTCTTGTGCTACTAAACAAAAACGTGAATATATAGGATGGGGTTTTAACATAAGTTTTAATTAGTTTGGAAAGCGCAGAACCTTGAGGTGAAGAGAGCAGAGCTAGCGCTAAGACAACAATGGCTAATGCTAGTCTGCTGTGTTGGAGATAAGGACGCTAGCAACACGGGGGGAATATCTAACACCAAGTACAATGGACCGAAGCTCAGGGGTTGATGGGAAATAAGGTGAGGTGGGTCATAAAGATAACAGCGTATATAATATTTCTGTGCTCGATAATAAGTTCGTTCAACTCAACAGTTTGTTTGGCACATTTTTAATCAGCTAATTGTCATGACGGCATTGAGAATAGCTTCAAATGTTGTGGGATAAATATAATCTATTGTAGCTAATCTTGCCTCTCATCCATTGTTCTCCACGTCCTGAACATTTTGGTCTTATAGGGATTTATAGAGCAGATGTAATTTCATACTTCATGTTAGATAATCCCTTTGCAAATGTTAGCCAGTAATCCATCACAGGAATGTGAAATCATAATTTATTGCTAATCCCTTCTCATAAATCATCATTAAAAATATAATAAGGACCATACGGTGAAAGGTGAAGGAAACGCTCAAAGTTTCCCGTCTGTTGTTGACATTTTGCCGCACTGAGAGCTGTCTCGTCCTACAGTTTATTAAGAAGTTCAACCAATTTCTCCACAAACTCTACTGAAGTTCCTCGATATGGATTTCTATTCAGCTGAGGCACATAGAAAGCTGAGTGAAACCTTATAAGCATAATAACCTGGAGTGTATCGTTATTCCCCTATGTGGACAACAGTACTTTTCATAATACTATAATAATACATAATTCTGAGGACAACATGATAATTATAAGGCTAGCAGGTAATTATATCCTGATCTGTAGCTCATATTACATGATACATTACACAGTGCTAAAGAGTTCACAAAATGGGTTCATTGCTTGGGCGTCTGCTAAATGCTGTAAATGTAAATGTAAATGTAAATGTAAATTGCTTGTTATTATGGCTGTTAATTACATTATAGCTGTATGATGATATTTAGCATGAAGGTCAGGTGGTACAGGTACAGGTCCATGCAATGGAATGGTGGCCAATCCAGGGAGCACATCCAAATTGTATGTGAACCTGACCAGGATAAGTGGAGTCCAAACGGGAACTTTGACGAGAACTTAGTAAAGCTAAGCACAGGTATGACCCAATTCATGGGGTCATATGGGGATCGGTTCTGACAAATCCATCGTAAGTTGAAATTATTGTAAAACAAGGAGTGTAATATATACTGTGTATACAATGCATTTGGAAACCCTTTCACTTTTTTCCCATTTTGTTATGTTGAGGCCTTAATTTATTGAATTATTGAAAAATAAATAAAATTTTATTCCCAGTCAGTTTGCACTCAATACCCCATAATTGAGTGAAAACAGAATATTGGAATATTTTACAAATTTATTATTTTATGAAATTTATCTCTCGGTTCCAGATGTTTCTGCACTTGAGTGGAGTACACCCTTAGTAAAGTCTATATGAGGTCTCAAAGCTTAACAAGCCATGAGGAGGAAAGAACTGCTTGTAGAGCTCAGAGACAGGGCTGTGTGGAGGCACAGATCTGGAGGAGACTATAAAAAATCTGCTGCACTGAAAGTTCCCAAGAGCACATTGGCCTCCATAATTCTTAAATGGAAGACCTTTGGAACAACCAAGGAGAAGGGCCTCGGTAAGAGAGGAGACCAAGATCCCAATGGTCACTCTGGCTGTGCTCCAAAGATTCTGTGTGCAGATGGGAAAAACTTCTAGAAGGTCCACCATCACTGTAGCACTCCACCAATCTGGGCTTTATGGTAGACAGAAGTCTCTCTTCAGTAAAAGACACATGAAAGCCACCCTGAAGTTGCAAAAAAAAAAAAACACACAAAAAAAAACACACCTAAAGACAAATAAGATTCTCTGGTCTGATGAAACCAAGAACACTCCTTGGGCACTGCCAATTTTAGGAAAGTATTAAACAGGCATAAAACACTTACATTAAACCACAGTTGAGCAAAGTCATTAACATAATTTTATACTAAATTATTGAGTATCTCATGTCATTTACTGAATAATGTATTAAGTGAAAATCCTTACTACATTTCCCAGCACTCATCACTTCCACCATGTGAGTCCTTACGTCATGCACTGCCAACTTCCTCATTTAGCATGGTGGAGTGCAGTAGAGTATTGTGCTGCGTATCGCTTGGCAGGGAAATTCAAAATTCAGTGTATGGTTCCTGCTGAATGTGTATTTATGTGTATTATTGGATTTCCATCATAAAGTCGAAACATCGTTAAACAGGGAGTATCTGTATAATGTAAAGGTTGCATTATGTCCTTTTCAATTACAAAATCCAATAAATGTAATACAACCACTGGTTCCACTTTAATTGTAGCTAATCTTCCTTGATTTCTCGGTCGACGTCTGCAGAGATCAGTTTCTGCAATGTGAGAGTCAGCAGAGGGAACCATTATTGTAAAGCAGATATAATTTCCTTCTCTCCCAGGTTATATAAGCCTTATACAAACCATAGAAAATGGAGTGCATGTTCCATCGTCTGATGGTATATAAACCTGCCCTAATGGAATAATAATGCCCAGATGGCATTTGTGACATTGTGTTCTCCTGTACATGCCATGAAGAAGAGGAAGGAACCGCTTTACACACTGATCTCTACATGGGTATTTGCATATATCTGCATAATAAAGCATAAATCATATAAAAAAGAAACACACAGTGTTTCTTACATTTCCTTTGACTTTTATTTCATTTTAGACAGTATGTACCCAATTTACCGTATTTATGTTTTTTCTGGTCAACTTAATTTCATTTGTTAATAAGTATCCATTCCTGCATTTCAGGCCTGCAACATAATCGAGTTTGGATGGGGGACATTTAGAGCTGGTAATGATGTAAAAAACAACAACAACTAAATAATGATGATTTTTGTAATTATGATTTGGTTTGATTGAGTTACATTCACAAATGCCACTTAAATCTTTACTGTGCAAAAAAGAAACTTCATGCTATTCTTGTCCAGAAGAGGCTCAGAGGCATCTATGAAGGACCATCACACAGTGGAAATGTGTATCGTGATCAGACGAATCAGTATCACATGTCTTCACACGAAAAGGATCATCTAGACTGTTGTCATCAAGTCCAAAAGCCAGACAGTCATGGTATGGGGTTGGCTCAGTGCCCTTGGTAAAGTTCATTTACACTTCTGTGATGCAGCATTAATGCAGAAAAGTACACTGAGACCTTAGAGCAACATAGACTGCCTTCGAGACTTGTTCTTTTTCCAGGGACCTCCATGCATTTTTCAGCAAGACAATGCAAAACTTCATGCTTCATTCTTCAAAGGCATTGCTGTGGAAAAAGAGGGCATAGGTACTGGACTGGCCTGCCTTCAGTCCTGACCTGTCCCTTGGTATCCTGTGTGCCAAAATGTCTTTTAAGTGTGGTGAAAAGGAAAGGCAACATTACAAAGTGGTAAATGCTTTACTGTCCCAAGTATTTTTGGAATGTGTTACAGGCCTGAAATGCAGGAATGGATGTTTATTAACAAATGAAATATCTCAGGTTCATACTGTCTGCAGTCAAATAAAAGTCAAAGTAAATGTACGAAACACTGCTTATGCATTTTCCATGCTGTCCCAACTTTTTTCCCATTTGGGGTCGTAGATAGAACCAATTATTGTGATTTCCCAGCATATTTGATGTCTAATAATAATATAATTGGAGTACGGTTGGGATCAAACCGGGAATGCTGGAGAGGTGAGGCGACCCCACTAATCGCTGCACCATCATGCCGGCCACACTATTAAGTGAAGAAACTTTTGCTTTCATACATTGAGCCCAATATTAAATTAAAAACATTATCATCATTTACACAAGTGCAAGGCCATCACTCACGTGTTCTGATGTGGAGCGTTCACATTCTTAAGCTACATTCTGTAAGATGGATTATATATTCAGAGCCTTGGGGCCTGGAATCTAATACAAATCTTTCATCTAATGCCACCTACGTCTCAGGAGTTTATCATCCTTGAGGGATTTTTTTTCTGGCTGAGAAGGCCTACTGGACTTTTCCCTTAGAATCAGATTACATAACTGTTTCCTGAGGGTGAAGTATGTAAAACTTGAATATTTCTTCCATGTGTACACATACCACCTTTTTCATTAACTACAAATCCTTTTAATTACATCTGAAGACGCCATTATTGTCTGAACCTTCTGAGAAATCACTTTACGTATGGCTACATGTATGTCTCATGAGCCTTGAAGGTCCCCTATTTTAATGAACACGTCGATAAAGATGTCTATAATGAAAGAACTGTACAGGCGTTCTTACAATTTGCTCAAGAAAAAGCATGTGGTAGAGTCACAGATGAAGATGGAGAATACCCAACAAAATCTCAGGATATAATAGAATTAGAATAAGAAGCGTGGGACTGTCTAAGACCATTTTGGTACACCAGTTAAGGTACTGGACTAAGTCTGTTAAAATCTCTCAAATAAAATGTGTAGCAGATTAAGTTAAGTGATATTTCATGATATTCTGTTTTAATCCAACAACTAGTTAGTTCGATGGCATTTGTAAACCAAGCAAAACAGGCACACAGAGGTGATCGCCACACCATAATCGACACAGCAGCTCAGACAGGGTTGCCAGATCCCACAAGAGTAAGCAACCAGGTCTGTGGAAACAAGCCCAAAAGAAGCAAATTGGAAGAAGCAAAGAAAAAAGCCCCAAAGAGGCCACCTACTGCAATATGAGAGTGTGATCACTTGATCCGTTAAAAAGAAATACTACTACTACTACTACTACTTCTACCAATGATAATAATAATAATAATAATCATAATAATAATAAGCAACTACACTTTAGAAACAAGCCCCAAAAACCTGCAACCAACAACTACCAATATTTGTATGTGACTTTATAGACCTTAAGGCACTTAGCCCTTTGTCGAAGAATGCCAAGAGCACACCAAAAAGTCATGCAGAGAACAAGTATTCAAAATTTTACATTTACAGCATTTAGCAGATGCCCTTATCCAGAGCGACTTACAATTGTGGGTTAAGGACCTTGCTCAAGGAGCCAACAGTGAAAGTAAGAGATGCTTAAAATGTACACAATGTAAACTACTTTCGCCCCTGTTATTGACCAGAAGGCAGCGCTTTCACTGCCAAGCTGCCTTGAGCAGGGCTAGTCCACATTTGTTTGGACTGTACATAAGTAAGTAAGTAGGTTGTCCCTTAAACATATTAAAAAATAAATGTTTGAAAAGTCTATCTTTCACCCTCTCAAAAGTTATTCAGTGGTAAGAAATAAAAAAACAAACTTTGGATTGCCTTTAGGGTATGCTCAAAGCATGTATTGTGGATGGTATTGAATAATTTGATGATTATTATTCTCTTAAAGTATGCAGGTTTGTTCTGTTCATAATGAAGGAGTCTGGATAAAATGCATGCAGTGCATGTAATGAAGCAGGCAGCTGGCACTAATGACAATTAACAACACATGGTTTGTGTGCTTCATTTAAGCTTTAATGCTTTTTAAGCATGGTTGTTTGCAGCTTATCAAAGTGCCACTTGCTTTCACTCTGTTGCCTTTAAATAATAGTTATATTGTTCTTTAGATATTAGCTACTCAAGATTTATATTTAGTCATTTAGAAGACACCCTGATCCAGAGTGATTGCAGTGACAGTTGCAGCTGATGACGTCTTACAATCCAAGCAATTGTGGGTTAATGTTGTTGCTCAAGGACCCAACAGTGGCAGCTTCCAGAGGTGGGATTTGAACCCTGGACCTTCTGGTTCAGACGGTGATATGAAGACTGTAAAACAAACACCAGAAAGTAATTTTCTTCAGTTACTAGTAATTGAAACCATACAGTGTTGATATTCAGATTCTGAAAACAAAACATACATTATCTCCAAGCTCATGTTCCGCTACCAGTTCCAGACCAAGATGTTCTTCTGCTCCGGCTCTACTCAAGCAGTTCCAACCCTCACATCATTTCTCAGACCACACCGGAGGCAGTAACTCCCTCCACCCTCTGACTGACTGAGCATGCTATGCCATCAAACTTTCCTGCTGAGGACACAAGATCCTACAGTGTACTGGAAGAAATAATGCCTATAAGCATATTTTTACATGATTTTATTTAATATTTTTTAATAAATATTAAATTCAGAATATTACATTTACTCTAAAATATTCGTCTACATATTATTCCTTATGTTCATTATTACATTTATATATGTTCTATATGTTGATATTAATTTAGCTTCTGTTTATATACATTATTACTATAAAACTATAGTTTAATTCTTACCTATAACTTCTAGGTCACCCAAGGAGGATGGGTCCCTTTCTGAGTCTTTGTCCTCCCAAGGTTTCTTCCTTATAAAGTTTAGGGAGTTTTTCCTTGCCACTGTCACCTAGGCTTGCTCAATTTGGAATTGGATAATGGAACATAATAGAAAATTGTAAAGCTGCTTTGAGACAATGCTCCACTATAAAAAGCTCTACAGAAATAAGTCTGACTTTGACTTTGTAGTATTGCTAATATGGTCATGTACATTTAGCAGCAACAGCAAAATCTTCACGCCCAATGAGCATACCCTAAGTAATGTCCAAATATTTTTGCACACAATTATTTTTTTCACAATGGAGTCATGAATGAAGGAGTGATGGCTAGAAACTGCAAGCATACTAAATAAAGACACTAATTGTAAGATTGTATAAGTTGCAAGTCGCTCATATGGTCATCTAGTAAATGATGTAAATGTAAATCTAATTAAGGGAACTGCATGTACAAAACAAACATTAGGATTGTTGAACATTGACAGAAGATCTGCTTTAAAGAAAAGATGTGCTTCATGATGATCTATACCCATGGTTCAGAACCTGGGGTCGGCCAAACATCACAGGGAGTTGCACTGAGGTTGCCAAAATACAATTTGCACATGTTAAATAATATGAAAATAACACACTCACTGGAATAACAATCACTTAAATAGATAATTTCACTCAAAATGAGCAGGGTTTTATTGCACATAATGAATCATTATTATTCTTTTGTAAGGATGTTTGTGTACAGGTCTACTCTGTTGGGATGTGAAAAGAAAAATGCCGACCTTTTGTTTGTGTTAGATAAATGTTGAGCTGTCATAAAAAAAGAAAAGGAGCCAAAATGAGAGAAAAATAATAACAATAATAAAGCTACTAAAGAAACCCCAGAGAAAATGGAAAAAACTATAATTTTAGAATATTTTTTTTCAATCGGTCTGTGTGTGTGCAGGTTGGGGGGAAGCTTTCCTTTGATACTAGTTTTGGGAAGGAGGGGGAAGCACTGATCTATACCATGTTAGGAGATCAGCAAGTTGTTCCAGAAATAATCCTTTTTTTACAGCTTCAAACATCATTATCTGGATTTTATTTCCTTACTTTGTACTCGGAAATTGCTTTGGGAGTCAATAATGTCTGGCATTATACAGCACTTTGCTGTACTGAAATAAGCAAACATAATGTTTACCCTGTGTCAACTCATTATGGTGAAATGTTATGCAATTACTCCTGGATCATTAACCGTGCTAAAGGTCTGTTTTGAGAATAATGATGGATGAATTGAGCAAGTTTTGTAAACAAAGGCATTAGTGTTGCCTATTTTCTTTTCCATATGGGACACCAAGTATAATGCATGCCAAAGAAATGTTTGTTTTTAAGCCTGACATTATTTTCAGTCCACAGTTCCTCTGCCAGGCTTCATTTCTCTTCTGGCATTACGATTTGGTGCTGCCACAGCACCAAGTAACCAAGCAACTGACCTGTCAATTGTGATCATCATTTCCTACCAAATTGTCATGACCAAACAGCATGAGTGACTGATGAGTCACAGTGTTGTGACACTCGTCAGTTACTTGTTTCCTTCCTCCTTTCATATCAGGCAGAAGCAGTTTGGGTTTAGTTACTGGGTTAAATTCATTTTTTATCTTATTAAACAGTGTTTAGCTGCCCCCAGTCCAATACGGCCTGGATTAAGCTATTGAACTGTAGTCACTGTTTGTTTATAGGCTCTGAGTTCCAGGATGCTGGACCCCAGGGGACGTTATGATGATAAATCAACTTTATGAGCCTCATATCTGCAGCAGCCCTTGGACTCGCCTTGAAATGGCTCAGCTTTTAAAATAACGCTGGATATCAGTCGTGCATGTTTATTGCTTAATTACTGAAAGTCTAAAGGAAACAATTCGCAGATGTAAGATCCTTAACCCACCTTCTTCCATGATACTGACTGTCTCAGGGCTTGGTTTGTTAGACTGCTAAGCACCAGTGTACTTATTTCTGCCAACTGTAATGAGCAGCCCAACAAGTCAAGGAGTTCATAGAACTGATAAAACACTTGTTCATATGTAAAAAGGCATTTTTCTGTCTTTTTTCCAGTATTTTTAAGATTTATGCTTAAAGCTATCTATAATGTATCCTTGATCTGGAATCCTAATAATGTTTTTTCAGATTTTGTACATCATTAAGCATGGTAGATCAATTTCAGAAGCCCAGTCCAAAGGACATTCGAGCGATTCATCTAATCTACATCAATTACACTATTAGAGCACAGATACAGAATCCTTTCAAGGGAAAAAAAACGAGGTTAACAAGACAACATAATTTTTAAATCAACTCCAAAAATGAATGTGCTGAATGTCTCATGCTAAAAACCCTCTAACTTATCTCAGATGATTTCTGTCAAAACCCGCAGAGCCATTTAGAGGGACCTTGAAAAGTTTCACAATTTTTTATCTATGCATAGCCTGCGGAATTGAAAATGCATTGAAAGGGAGGACACAGTGTTCGTATATCAGCATACCTGTGTGTATACAGATTAAGCAAACACAGTGGATTCACACACACACACATCACATTCCCTTTGCCTCCCGAGGCTCTGTGGATTACAAAAAGCATAACTGCAGATTATCGTCGAACACCAGGCGAAGTAAATTTCTGATAGAAGGCTTGGACTGTAAACATCTGAGGTTTATGCAGTCGATTTGTCACGGAGCAATACGATGCTCTGAAAATGACCTTGATTTGGGATGAGGTCCAACTTTGTGTTAACCTTTTGAAGCTACACATAATAAACAGGACAAGTGCAATTTTGGTTTCATTTTTTGGGAGCACTTTACTTTGAGGGGCACTCACATGAGCTTATGAAGAAGAAATGCTTTAGTAATGCTTAACATTCATGTTCTACCTTAATTACTACATGTATTCATATATTGTTCCTGCATGAAGGCATGCATGAGACATCCTCACATCCTACGCATATACATTTACATGTACAGCATTTAGCAGACGCCCTCATCCAGAGTCACTTACAATTGGTACAGTCTTACACTCCAAGCAATTGTGGGTTAAGGGTCTTGAGGGCAGCTTGGCAGAGGTGGTTTAATAAAGAGCTGCTCTAAAACATTTGGTGAAGCTGCTGTTTGTTTGACTAAAATGCAGTGTCAGTGTTCCAGAGGGTCAATAATAGCTATAGTTTGGGTTAAGTGTCATGACTTACATCATTCTGGAATACTGTGATGTGTAGTTGTGAGTGTTTAACAGCATTTAGTTTTAAAAAAATGCATTTTTTCGATTCCTCATGTCTGAAAATGTTTTTTATTCCGGTTTTGCTTTGGTTTGCTTAAGATGATAATGACATTTTTATGATTTCTGCAGATGATTCATTTAGTATCCTCAGTGTGGTGGATGTGACCTCAGTCTTGCCATAAATAAAAAAAGTATTTTAAAGAATTACTTTTTTACTTTAATTACATTTAGTAGCATGCACTTTTATACTTCTACTTGAGTAGAATATATAAGCCATACTTCTTAATGTTTCTCAAGTTTTACTTTGACTTTTTATCATATTAGTAGTACTTTTGTGCTTCTGCCATCTCTGCATGTCCTCAGAGTAAAGTATTTCCCATTTTTCTCTCTTCTGTTATGAGAAAACTTTATATTAATGAATTATTTGTGCTGCTGATCCTATATTCTTGTACTATTTTTTTCCAAAGCTGCATTGTAACAGAATAAACATTTTTCCAAAGCAGGTCACCACTATGAACACGGATAGTGCTTCCCTAACAATAGTTATCTCTTTGACAATCAGTGCTAATGTTTTAACACTGTGATTGAGAGATTTCTATTTCAAGCTGACAGAAAGGCTTCAGTAACTCAGACAACCATTCTGTACAAATATGGTGAGAAACCTTGAGAGGATGACATTGTGTTCCGCCTCTGTCAGGCAAAAGCAGAAAGCTGAGTCTGCAGTGGGCACAGATTAACCAAAACCGGACAGGTGAAGACTGGAAAAACATAGCCTGGTCTGATGCATCTCCATTTCTGCTGAGGCACACAGATTTTGGTCCTTGGACTCAACCTGTGTGGTGTTAACAACCCAGACTGGTGGAGATATATATATATATATATATATATATATATATAGAAAATCAGATTTGGGCCACTTTTGTCTGCTGTGTGAATGTAGCCAACGAGCTCCAACAAAGTAGAAGCTAAAGTAGAAGCATGATAAAACATTTCACACATTCTCACACACACACGTGCGGTTAACCCACAAACTGGGTTAACTGCACACTCTTGGCCTCGTCACACGTTAAATAATGAAGCCTACACATAATCCGGTGCTCTCCCATGTCTTTTATTTTCACTGAGCTAATTTTCACGCTGCTGTAATTGTTTCGATTTTAGAAACAATTATATAATGGGAATGTTTTGCGAAGTGATGTTCATGGTTCCGGCTGAGTGGGAGGAAGAGGAATGAGCTGAATGCTTGTATGATGGTGCACAGAGCAATCATTTTAAATGTGAAATCGTACTATGCTCGGCTAAACCTGATTGTTCTAACTTCTTTAAGTGAATCGAAAATGCTCCTTGTCATAAAAAACTGTTTCTGGGCTGCCATGTCACTGCAGTGCTGAGAATGATAGTGCTGGTCCTGTGGGGGTCCTGGCCACCAGGGTAAAACAGGATGCTTCTGCAGCAGATCCATGCCCTGTCTATGGCTGGTTCCTGCCATAGGGCTCATCTCTCTGTATTCCGGAACTGGTTGTATTGTTTACATTCCTGGAGCCTCCGGCAGCCTCCAAGCAGAAGAAGAAAGAATGTCATGTTTTATTTGAGTTGTTTCAGCTTTTACAGACATGAGTCACCCCAAGAGCTCACGACCATTCATATCAATAAAATACATAATCAAGTCAAATTAGTACAGGAACAGGTAAAACACCTGCCCAACAGATGGTCCGTGTGTTCTAGTGGTGTTAGTATTAAACTGGAGATTCCTTTTGAGAAGCTCAAATAGTCCGCTTTATGATTGTTCAACTTTATGATGGGAATCCGATAATACGCATAAGTCCACGTTCTGCAGAAACTGTATTCTGAATTTTGTATTTCAGTTTTTTCTCAGGCAAGCGTTACGCAGTACGAAACGCTCCCGCAGATACTGGGCCATCCGAGCAGCAGCTAGCTGATTGAACTGAGCACCATTTTGCCAATACTTTATTCAGTAAATTACATGAGATATTCAACACTTTATTGTAAACTAGACTTTGTGTTAATGATTTTATTTAATGATTTTTTTTTAGCCTTCTCCAGATCTGTGGCTCCACACAATCCTGTCTCTGAGTTCTACAGACAGTTCTTTCCTCCACATGGTTTGGTGTTTGCTCTGATATGCATTGTTAGATTGTTAGACCTTATATAGACAGGGGTGTGTCTTTCCAAATCATGTCCAATTAACAAAATTTACCACAGGTGGATCCAGTCAAGGTGTAGAAACATCTCAAAGATGATCAAGAAATGGGAGCACGAGGCCTCAACATAACAAAGTGTAAAAAGTGAAAGGATCTGAAGACTTTTCTGAAAGCAAACAGTCTGGTCTGGGGCACTTCTGGTCTGTATCATATCACCATCTAATTTCATGATGCAAGAAGCACAAGAGGCTCTGTTGAGGTGAAACCCACTTTCCATTTGATGCACTTCCTGGCACCAGTGGTGTATGAGTACCTACTGTGGTCCTGGGAGGGACAAGCCATGAAAGCTTACCGAAGCCTGACCGAAAACAAGTTCCTTCCCACCTAGTCTAAAAAGACAGAAGGAATAGGTGGCACAAGTCACAAAATATCTACTGCTTGTTTTGGGAGGACTCAGAACACCTGCTAAGTATGAAAGCTGCATCCTGCTAAGTATGGGATCACATAGCCACAGACCAATCAGAGAGCCTATGAGAGACCAGCTTGTGACTGGACCTTGGAGAATTGGAAGAAAATTGCCTGGTCCAGTCATGGTTGGGTGTGTGTGCACCTGGAGAAGTGATGGCACCAGGATGCCCTTTGGGAAGAAGTCAAGCCAATGGAGGGAGTGTCATGCTCTGGACAATGTTCACTCACTTTTGTATATACATTTTTTGTTTTCCTCCCTACCTCCCCTGCACACACACTCATAGAACCACCTGAAAATGGATGAAGGCTTTTTCTGAGTTGCAGAATTGCCACACTGAAGCACGTAACAAACCAGTGAAGAATGTCTCTCTCACGATTATCAAGTCAGCCTTTTCTTTGGTATTTAATGAATGTCATATTAGCAAAAAGTTCAGCTTTTCATACCTAGTCACGCAACAAAACTGAGCGTCTCCTCAATACTGAATGAAATATGCTGGTTTATTAATAGCCACGGTCATAGCATAAAAGTTAGAGCCGCAGTAAATGCGATATGTCATAAAGAACACTCACTTATGAAAAAGCCAGTGACCTCCAAAAACACGGGTACACAAAAGGGAATATAAAACCTTATACCAGAGACCAGTGAGTGAATCGTGCACGTCTTGTGCACTACACACATCTACAGCGTCTTCTCCGATTCCTCTAACAAGCATCTTATGACTCAAGTGTGTAGGGATCTGGTTTTCCAATGACATGACTTTAAATAAAAGTGAAACTGACTGAGCTCATTCACAGTGGATGGAGGAAGACGTGAAACAAACAAAATGCCACCAGCAGAGAAGAGCAGCAAACCCAGCGGGCAGATTATGCCGTGACAATGTTTTGACAACGCGGTGTCCCAGTGTTGAAGAACGATTGTCAGGACATTGAATTCGAAAGACGAAACCGTGCATTTTTCAGCCCCGTCGCATCAGATTAGCTCAGCGCTCAATGCAGGCACTGTCTCAACATCTCATTCTGTCTGGCCATTAAATGCCACTCTGTTTTAGCCTAAAACATCAATATTGTAACATAAGATTTAATCTTCCCTCCTGTTAGACCAGGGGTTTTCAGTCTTAGACTGTGGGCCCCCCAGAGAGCATAAATGCTACTGCGCCCCCTCTCTAACCCTACCCCCCTGAGACAGACAGACAGACAGACAGACACAGGGCCATTATTGTTATTATTTTTATTATGTATGCACCATTTATTATGATAATATAAAACAACAAATATCAGACATTTTTGGAAGATTATGAACATGTTCTTCTCTCAACGTCTTATATTTTTAACGCATTTTCAACATGCTGACACTACATGAGACTCATCATTTTTAAGATGTTATTGAACGTTTCAAAAATGCTTTTAAGATTTTAGCATTGTTTTTAATGTTGACCACACTCATCTGTATTTAACTTTTAAACACAAATTAGATATGCTTCTGGAAACGTTTGCTCACCCCTATTTCAGTGGGAACAGTGATTTTTTTTGTCTTTGATGCACAAAAGCAGCTGATGCAGGGATGGACTGCAGACATGAACAAGACTAAATCATCCTCCACCTGTAGTCTTGAGCGGTATTTGCTTTTAATCTTGGTCAATGCGGAAAATCACATCATCGTACTTCCTCTGTTTTCTTGGTCCAGATTCTTTGTCCTCTCTCTTTACCACAAATCAATCCATTCCCCTCCCATTCAATAGTTAGCTCACGTGTTAGTTACTTACTTTTTTTGTTTCCTGTTCTCTTCTCCTGCCTAGTAAAGCACTTTGAAAAAACTGAAAAATATACTGATATACTGCAAATCACGACATGCAGTTCTGTCTCAGGTAGATATGTAAAATGATTGTGATCTGATTAGACACTGGGTCTTGCCACAAGAGGGCATAAAAGTGCTTTCTTACTGCCCTATATAAAGACTCTCAGAGGCTACTTTTGGCTAGAGTACCTCTTGGTAAGAGATGGTTGACTGCTGGACATGCCTCTATGATGCACTCGAAGACATTTTGTCCATTTGACAGACTTTGAAACGAGACTCACAATTGTACTCAGAGATGCAGGATTGGTCGTTCCAACGAATTACCCTCCATTTAAGCTGTTGGGAGCTTTGGGTTCCTGAGGGCATGCACCAGCAGGCTCCGAATGGCCCAGAAAGACAACCAGTAGAGAGGATCTAATGGTGGTCTAAGATTTTTCCACAGTACTGTATATAACACCTCTGGTAAGGTAAGGGCTGTTGTTATGGAGTTGTGTTCCTAAGATCTGACCATGAAGAGACTGATGCAAGGACAGGGGCTGGGACAAACTGAAAGGGGTTACTGAGGACACCCAGGATTTGGCATCTGAATTTGAGACTGGATATGCCCCTGTCAAGTGAAGCATGGAATGACAGCATTCTGCATATTTGCCTGTAGATGGGACATCATTTTGTGACATATTCTTTTGAAACCCAAGCATAATTTCAGCAAAGTCATGTCGCAGCTCGGGCATAAAATCACCACATGTTTGGGATTCACAATGGACACGCATTTGCATTTTAAATGCACACCAATTGCATCCTGATTCTCTGCCTATTTGGTTCAAATGTACCTGAAATAGATTCCTGTATGGGTTTGCCAGGTGCAGGCAAATCTGTGAGGGGCTCGACTGCTATGTTGGTGGTAACTGAAATCAGCAAAGAAAGTCACCTTCTCCTATTCATTAGGATTCTGATGGTGTTCGGGCTGTTCCGACCTCCTGAAAGCAGGACCCACCACCATTTTATGTACAAACATCTCGAGGTTGTGGAGTCACAAACTGTCTTTAAGATGAATCTACAAGTAGGAATAAGCCTAACTTGAAGTATAACTTTGAGAACCCTCAATCAAAGCCAATAAATGTTCAGCTTATTACGCATGTCATCCTCATCAAAGCAAATTGATCTAACACTGAAACATGAACCAAAACAGAAGCAAGAACAGAATTGAGATGCATGATGTTTTCTTGTATCCAGACCCATTCTTTCTGGCCAGATCTTCAGATCCAGGCTGGCAAAACCCTCTGGTCAAGCATAGCAGCCAAAGCCTGGCAGTGACTCAGCAGGCATGCTTCTACCCAAATGTTTAGCAAATGGAACAAAAGAAATAAAATGCAAATCAATGTGTGTTATTGCGGTTAGGATGAATATTCCCAAGGATCTCATTGTTAAGATCTAACTTTCTTATTTCATACAGTTTTTAGCACAAGAGCCCTTAATATTCTTTAAAAGTTTCCAAGCACACAATCACAACTTATACTGGGTAAAAGGCGAGAAGAGATATTTGCTTACTAAGACAAAAGTGGGAACCTAAAGCAGGAAAAGTTTCATACTTGATACTGACAATAAAAAAAGAAATCAGTCATGATCTGATTGTCAACATAGGCTAATGCATGGCTGCATCTCATCAGTCATCTACATTTTTCATCAGCCTCCTAAATGATACTGTCAGCTCCGTTCAGCCCACACAGTGTAAAAACATGTCTTGGTTAAAATAAAGCTGACAGCTGACATACAGTGAGATGTTACCTTGCTTAGAGTGTTACTGACAATGTAAAGTCTAACAGTGAATGTGATCCAGGTTGATGTTTCATTTTCAACCTTCAACTCTGGAGCAGAAGGAGCAGAAACTGAGCTGGATTTAGCCTAGGGTAAAGTATTTATACCAAAAACTGTGATAGTGCGATGAATGGTGTTCATACCAAAGACGTTCATAGTGTGACAAATGCTAAATGGCAGAGTAACAACTAATAGTAGTATAGTAAACAAAAAGATTACTCCAAATCGCAAAGCAAAGCCACTGTTTTATCACTGCTTCTCCTGCTCTCGGGGAAGGGTTTGGGTCTGGGCCTTTCCCCCCGGTATGGTGCGATACAGAACACCATACCAATACATAAGAACATATGTCGGTAGCCGTCCTTGGTTAGGGCTAAGTTTTATCCAAGAAAGTTGTATCAGTTCATCTGGACACAAAGTTTTCGTCGGAGAAACATTTTGTCATTTAGCCTATCTAAGTGGCTTTTTCATTCTCAGCTATTTGGAAAACTTTTCCTCTTGTTGATCTGCTGGAGTACTGTATGGGCTTCCTATTGGCTTTGACCAAAGCCCAATTAGGATGAGTTTTAGTTCTGCTTGCCCATTCCTGAGGTTCTGCCCCACCAGGGGCCTTCCAAGCTTTAGAGTTTCTCCTGTCATGTCATGTTGAATATGATAATATAATTTGTATAATTACATTATTGTACTGAAAAACATTGCATTAAATTACAGAAAATGCACCTCACTACTCAAAACTGGGTACACAACTCAACTTTCACCTTGCCAAAGGCGTGAAATCAAACCAGGCAGGCTATACTTTCAGTCACTGAGTCACGCTGATTCATAACCCGCCCCTGGCGAGGTGAGGTTTGAGTTGCTATTTGTAGCAACTTGTATTTGAAAGGTATCCCCTGGTTCTGCCGGGTTAAAGGTCTCAGTTCTGTTCTGACAAGGGGCCATGCCAAGGGCCTTACTAAGTTTCAGAGTTCCACATGTCACAAGGAGCCAGAGCAAAGCAAACAAAAAATGTTCTTTTAGTCAGCTGTAACTGAGATAACAGATTTTCCGCAATGAGCACGTTTTGGAAATCATTAAAACACTAACAACATAAACTGGAACACAAAGATATAAAGCTAACTCGTCAGTGTGCCCCTGTGATTCGGCACGCAGAGCTGGCTGCTAGTCAACATCTGTGAAACAAACTGTTGTTGTTGGATCAGAACTGGGGACCATTTGTCAAATGCAAAGGGCAGGGCATCCCAAAAATCCAGCTGACACAACACTCTTTATCTTTTACCTTTTTACTATCAAAATCCAATACCCCATTAGAATTCTTAATAGCTTAAAAAGTAACAAAACAGGAGCATGTATTGATCTACACAAGCTATTGTTCCTGCAGTAATGCAGAACCGTGTCTGCTAGCACAGCTCCTCACTTTGAACAATTGTTCCCATTACTGTTTGTTACCTTTAACTTTTTTTCAATGAGCCAACTTTTTATAGAATGTCAATACTGTAAAATAAAAGTTGGTTTCCGTGTAGGTTTCTCACCACTATTATTTACTCATTGTTGACTCTCCAAAAGTGCTGTGTCACTGGTACATACTGGAGCGGTGGGGCTGGCAAATGCGGTTTGTGCCAAGGTAGTGATAACTTATGAAGGATTCTATTTAGAGTTGTCTTTGATAATCCTAATGAGGGATGCGAAGGAGGTGAGAGCCTTCTCCACAACAGGCAAGACCCATCACTAACCTCAGAGTACACCTTTTCCATTTAGCAATAGATGTATAGTACTGTGCAAAATGTCTTAGCGCACCATTAGTATAATGGTATAATGTCTACATACTGTATAATTATTTCTCTTGTATTAGAATACAACCAGAAAAACTGAAAAAAAAAACAGAAGAAAACCTTGAGTAATAGCAGCATCCGGCGGCTTCATCAGGATGTTGACCCTTTGATCTGGAATGGTCTTTTTGGAAGGGTAGCAGCCAAGAAACTACTTTTTCGGAAGAGCAACAGAATGAAAAGGCTAAGATATGATAAAGCTCACAAAGATTAGAATGAAGGTCAGTAGAAAAGACTATTACGGAGTGACGAATACTAACAGTGGCCTAAGACTTTTGCATAGTACTGTACATTAATGTGATTTAACACTATTGAGGCATATAAGAATTGGAAGGAATACCTTATATGTACTGTATATATAGGCTTAAGAAGAACCTTACCTTCATGATAAAATACATTTATACAATATAAGGTCTTGTCATTATCCCCAAGAAAGAAAAGGTGGTTTTAAGGATCCTGCAAGCTCTGGACTTGCTTGTGGGTCCTTTCAAAAATCTCAAGAGCCAAATAGGTGTACTTCAAATTAAAACTTAGATGTTTCACCCATTTTTCACATTTGCTATTAGTGGGTTCTTTTAGATTTGGCTGTAACTTGTTACTCTCTGGGCTACTGATCTGAAGGTCGTTAGTTTAAATCTCAATACTGCCAATCCAATACTGTTGGTTTGTTCAAGACCTTTAACCTCTGACTACCAAGTTCAATTGCTAAAATACTGTAGTTAAGATAAAGGCGTCTGTTAAATGCTGTCAATGTAAATGCAATGTGGTTTAAATATGGGACAGTGGTGACCCATTGATTAAGTCTCTGGATTACTAAACGGAAGATTGTGACTCAAGCTGTTACTGTTGAGCTCTTGAGCAAACCTATATCCTTCAGCGACTCAGCTCAATCTTTCATTGGTCTGCATAAGGGCATCTGCTAAGTTTTAAGTGGAGTAGGGTTTAGAATTGGGGACAGTGGTGGCTCAGTGTTTAAGATTCTGGACTACTGAATGGAGGTGTGAGTTCTACCAAGCTCAGACCCTTGAGATTTTGATGCATGCAAGTAATCCAGGTAATCAATTCCGAGAAAGATTTACTCACCTGGATTATTTGGTTTATACTCACCTACAGGAGAGTGGCCAGGTTTCCCAAGGATGAAGAGATACACATGCTTGATAAAAAGGAACACTGGTTGAATGGGGAGTCAAAGAGGCCATCTATGTGAAGAAGGAACGCCCACCCCTGAACCAAGGAGAGCATCTTACAATTCTGTGATTCCAGCTACTCCCAAATTAGCAAATATGTCCATGGTAATTAATGGGCAATTTGCATTTGAAACTGATCGCTGCCCCCTTTGTTATGCAGTGGTGCTGGTGTCTTTCGTTATGCAAATGTGCTGTACATAAGATTGGGGACGTTACAACTAGCTGAGACTGAAGAAGTCACTTACATGAGTGATGAAACATTTCTCCCACCAAAAACTTGCATCCTGATGAACTGATTCAAGCTCAGACACAGAAAGTTGAGCTGCTTAACTCAATTTTAACCCACTGTTACAGTATAAAGCAAGTCCTCACACCCTTGTGTTGTAAATGGTGCGTCCAGTCCTTGGTGGTGTGGGAAGGTCCTGAGGAGTAACTTTAGACTCTAGCTCTAGCAGAAAATGTAACTTTAAATGCCCGGATCATTTCATCATGTGCCACAGTTGGGTACGTTCTTCTCAGCCTTAAATTGCAAATGAAGCTGATAAAGACCCAAGCTGCATTTGGAGTCAGAGTGAGCATTACATACTCGAATACCCAGCACTGAAAAGGAGCTTGATGTCAGTCGAAGCAGCGTAGCTGAAAATAAACTTCAGCCCCTGCTGATTTGATTATGGCCAATAGAAAGGGTATGAAAGGAATTATATACGTGCATATCAGAATGTCATTTAGAGAGATAAAAGAGCGTCAAAGCCTTGTAATGAATTAATAATCTTTTCAAAGCAAACAGTTGCAAATTTGAACTGGTGTCTGGTCTGTATACAGTCGTTCTTCCACTGATCGGCGGGAATCCATTCAGCTTCCACACAGTCAATCGGAATGCCATCGGCTTTACTTCTCATTAGCCATTTTTCATTTGCCTAATTATAAGATATCAATCTATTATGAGTGAAAGAGGCACGACTGAATGCATCCAGCCACAGGAGAACAAATTCTGAAACAAGTCAAACCATATTCATGCTAACGGAGAACCTGGATGAGGACAACTTTCAAACAAACCAAACTTGCAGTGGTAACAAACATGGTGTACTAAGGTACACTTCTAGTGGTTACAAGGAAAAGAAAATGATTTTGACTCTCATGAGGGTCATACTGAAAGGACAATATGAATGCATTCACCAGTCAGCCAAACCCTTAAAGCCAACTCCTTGTTTCTACGCTCATCGTCCATTTCATCAGCTCCCTTTCCATGTAGGTGCACGCTGTAGCTCTACAATTACAGGCTATAGTTAATCTTCATTAAATGGTCTGGACCCCACAGAACCACCACACGTTACATGGGCTACAGGCTGTAATTGTAGAAATGCTGTACTGTGCAAAAGTCCTCCATTAAATTAGATATACCAATGTTTTAGCAATAGCATGATGACCATATACAATTATTTCCCAGTCTCTTTATAAGAATACAACCAGAAAATACAGGAAACTTGAATGCAGCATTTAAAAAGAAATAAAAAAAAACAGCTTCTATAGGCTACAGTGCTAAGGATTTAGTGTGACCTCCCCTTACAATATGGCGGCTTCATCGAGATGCCAAGTTGACCTTTCTACAGTCTAAAGAAGCTTGACCATGAATGGCATTTTGCAAGGGTAGCACTCAAGAAACCACTTTTTAGATGAGGAACATGATGAAAAGGCTAAGGTTGAAATGAAGATCAGTGGAAAAGAGTACTATGGAGTGTAAATCCAAGTTTGACATTTCTGTGTCAACAATAAATTGGATGTGGTCATTATATCACTGCTAAAACAGCAAATTTAATGGTGGCTTAAGACTTTTACACAGTACTGGCATGTGGAGCTGATAAAATGGACAATGAGTGTAGAAATAGGAGGTGGATTTAATGTTGTGGCTGATGAGTGTACATGTCTAAGATGTATGTGTAATTTTGTAGCAGAGTCAAAGCACAGAATAGTTAGGGGCACGTCAGAATGACTTTTTCAAGAAGAAACCAGATCCCATCTATGGAGATGTGACACAACACTGCTAATTAGTGCAAGGATAGAACAAAGATAGATGACCTACCTGCACGTAGCATGGTCTCAACCTTCAAAAGAATTTAATAACTGGTGTGTTTATAGCACCTGTAATCTTGTCATAAAACGCAACTGCCAAGTGAAATAATTCCCTGACATTTTAATCAGTATATTAATATCCAGTAGTCTAGTTTTGCCAGAAAACCAGCCATAAAAACAAGCATAATACTGAGCATAGCATTAGTTCAGGCAGGCCTCTGGTCAGGCACCGAGCATAGTTCATCTCCAGCTTCTCCCAATCAGCTGATAGCTATTGCCTCACTGTATGCAATCATTCAGGCCGCCTATAGGTTGATATAAACTGCGCATCCTTACCACACCTATGCCAGCCACTTTGCAACCCGCCTCCACATTGATGCCTGCTCTGTTCAGGGTAGGGGTGTCATTCTGCTGCTCTCCCTGCCTAAGACTTTTCAGTTTTAGGGAGGCCCCAGAACAGAGCCATGCCGCCAAATAAAAACGTCAGCATTAAACTTTGACAGTGAATTCAAATATTTTGGACTAGTTGTTCTGACTGAAATTTCCTTTATCAACAAAGTCACACTCTTCTTGTCATGGAGTTAAACCTGAGCTAAATCCTCAGCAGTACTCCATCCAGTGTCCAGATCATTTGCTGGGACCCTGATCTACACAGGGATTCCCCATTTCAACCTTTATCAGGATGATGTGCCCTAGGAGCAGCTTGTAAGTTACATCACCCTACATGGCTCCCTTCTGACCCTTTTCTCCTTCCACCGGCAACTGCTCTATTACAACTGGCTGTGCTTCCTCTATTTAAACCCTCCTTGTACTATATCTCCTCACTGAGTCTTGTTGTCAGATGTACACTGTTGGTTTGTTCCAGTTCCTGGGCTCCTTGTTCACAGCTTATCTGTTCCTGTTTCATAAATTTAACCCTGTCTTTTGTTGCGTACTCTACTGTTAGCTTCCTGTACTGTGAGTTTATGTAATCCTGTTTCAGGGTTCTCCTTTTGTATTCTCTTGTTGTTTGCTTTAGTGTTGAGTCGTGTGCTTGATGTGTCTCTGTATTGTCTGCTTAGCCATGTATCTCTGTTTATCCTAGCACTCTGTCTCATTATTATTAGCATAGCCATTTAGCCTCAGTCTGTTTTCTTTGTGTTATCCTAATCACGTAGCTTCTGTCTGTTTACGTCTGTCAAACTTTTTCTTTATGGACTTTATTTTAGTATTACAAGCTGGGAATGATAAATGTAACAAACTATGAACGTATCGTTTGGAGAGTCACTGAGGTGTTCAGTAGTCTACCTCCACTAAGGACATTCATATAATTTACATTCATGTCATTTCGCAGATGCCCTTATCCAGAACAATGTAAAATGTATACAGTGGTGCTTGAAAGTTTGTGAACCCTTTAGAATGTTCTATATTTCAGCATAAATATGACCTAAAACATCATCAGATTTTCACACAAGTCCTAAAAGTAGATAAAGAGAACCCAGTTACACAAATGAGACAAAAATATTATACTCAGTCATTTATTTTTTGGAGGGAAATGATCCAATATTACATATTAGACAGTGGCAAAAGTATGTGAGCCTTTGCTTTCAGTATCTGGTGTGACCCCCCTGTGCAGCAATAACTGCAGCTAAACGTTTCCTGTAGCTGTTGATCAGTCCTGCACACCGGCTTGGAGGAACTTTAGCCCATTCCTCCATACAGAACAGCTTCAGCTCTGGGATGTTGGTGGGTTTCCTCACATTAGCTGCTCACTTCAGGTCCTTCCACAACATTTCCATTGGATTAAGGTCAGGACTTTGACTTGGCCATTCCAAAACATGAACTTTATTCTTCTGTAACCATTCTTTGGTAGAACGGCTTGTGTGCTTAGGGTCGTTGTCTTGCTGCATGAACCACCTTCTCTCCTGAAATTCAGTTCATGGACAGATGGTCCTGACTTTTTCCCCTTTTGAATTCTCTGATATCATCCAGAATTCATTGTTCCATCAATGATGGCAAGCCTTCCTGCCCAGATGCAGCAAATCAGGCCTAAACCATGATACTACCACCACCATGTTTCACAGATGGGATAAGGTTCTTATGCTGGAATGCAGTGTTTTCCTTTCTCCAAACATAACGCTTTTCTTTTCAACCAAAAAGTTCTATTTTGGTCTCATCCATCCACAAAACATTCTTTCAGTAGCCTTCTGGCTCGTCCAAGGGATCTTTAGCAAACTGCAGACGAGCAGCAATGTTCTTTTTGGAGAGCAGTGGCTTTCTCCTTGCAACCCTGACATGCACACCATTGTTGTTCAGTGTTCTTCTTGAGGTGGACTCATGAACATTTACATTAGCCAATGTGAGAGAGGCCTTCAGTTGCTTAGAAGTTACCCTGGGGTCCTTTGTGACCTCACCAACTATTACATGCCTTGCTCTTGGAGTGATCTTTGTTGGTTGACCACTGCTGGGGAGGGTAACAATGGTCTTGAATTTCCTCCATTTATACACAATCTGTCTGACTGTGTAGTGGTAGAGTCCAAACTCTTTAGAGATGGTTTTGTAACCTTTTCCAACCAGATGAACATCAACAACTCTTTTTCTGAGCTTCTCAGAAATCTGCTTTGTTCGTACCATGTTACACTTCCACAAACATGTGCTGTGAAGAGCAGACTTTGATAGATCCCTGTTCTTTAAATAAAACTCACACCTGATTGGCATCCCACTGATTGAAACACCTGACTCTAATTTCACCTTCAAGTTAACTGCTAATCCTAGAGGTTCACATACTTTTGCCACTCACTAATATGTAATATTGGATCATTTTCCTCAAGAAATAAATGACCAAGTATAATATTTTTGTCTCATTTGTTTAACTGGGTTCTCTTTTATCTACTTTTAGGACTTGTTTGAAAATCTGATGATGTTTTAGGTCATATTTAAGCAGAAATATAGAAAATTTTAAAGGGTTCACAAACCTCTGAGCACCACTGTACAGTATCTTCTTACAATCCGAGCAATTGTGGGTTAAGGGTCTTTCAGTGTCTTACAGTGACAGCTTGGCAGAGGTGGGATTTGAACCCTGGACCGTCTGGCACATAGTCCAGTACCTTAACCAACAGGGCACCAGAGTCCCAGATGAACCTATTAGTAGTGAGAGTGGCCCAAAGAACAGAGACCACCTATTAGAAGGGGTGTCTACATAGTTTTGGCTAAATGTTTTTAGGTTGTGATCACTTTCTCATATTTTCCCCATTCTGCTTCACTGTATTTTTGAACAATAAAATGACTGTGTCCATGTTCACAGCCTGGAGAGGATTATAACAAATGTAACAGTACTCAATATCTAATGATCTAACTTAATTGTGTTTTTAACTCATTGGATCTTTCTGTAAGGCTTTAGTCAAAGTCCTTAAACTTGCAATTAGCTAAAAGTATTACTATATTTGAATTATATATCTTTGGATCAATATGAGTGCATTTGGATGGAAAATAAAGACTGTCACTACATCTGAAGATGCTTTGAATAGAGTTTACTTTTTATTTAAATGCCCTTTTGAGAAATATTGAACTGAAGCTGCTTCCATTTGAATGAGGAATCCTTTAACGGCACAGAAGAGCTTTTTTTGTGCTTCACTAAATATGATGAGGAATTTGCTACAAAACCGACAAAAAGCCTGGTTTAAAGAAAGCTTTCAAAGCTTTTAGATTGTGTGCATTAAACCTACCTAACAGTGGCATAAAAAGTTTTTTGGCTATTTCCAGTGTCCTAAAACAAATATCACATCCCAGGACAACATATAAAAAAGTATAGCTATATCTGTATACAGTGTGTGTGTCCATGGGGAGTACAGGGTGCAGCCATATGCATGCCCTGTACCGGGACATTAATCCATCACAGGGAGTACTAGGTGTCACTGTTGGTCATGGCTAATAGTACCGGCATGCAGTACTTGAGCCAGCCGGAAGGCTCTGCCGGTACTCGAATCCAAGGCCCCTGTAGTGCTGTACTAGCATTTTAGACACAGTTACACAGATTAGGTATAACATTAAAACCACCTGTCTAACACAGTGTAAAATTCCCTCGTGCCACCAAGGCTCAGGCCTGTCATGGACTCCACTAGACCCCTGAACGTGTCCAGACACCTAGACATTAACAGCAGATCCTTTAAGTTTTGTAAGTTGAGATGTAGTACCTTCACGTATCAGACTTGTAAGTCCAGCACATCCCACCGATTCTCAATCAGATTGAAGTCTGGGGAATTTGGAGGCCAAATCAATACCTTGAACTCTTTGTCGTGTTCTTCAAACCATTCCATTAGGGAACACTGTTGACATGAAGGGGTCCCTTTGGTCTCCGACATCGTTTAGGTTGATGGTAAGTAGCAAAGTGACATCCATAGGAAGTCCAGGACCCAATGTTTCCCAGCAGAACATCGCCCAGACCATCACACAATGTTTTTGAATGTCTTGTTGAGATTATATTGATGAATGATTTAGTTTCTGTCTCTTTTTTGGCTATACACTGAATATTGCGAGCTGCTATCTGAGCCATTTTGTTCATTGTTTGGCAATTTCCAGTTAATGCTAGTGAGCAGTGTGATGTGACTCACCGCATTATTCTGACTCAAAGCATCTTTGCTCAGAATGATGGGGCTTTGAATGGCTGTTAATGGAAGTTATTCTTATAGTGTCTGATCAATATATTGAACAATGTCTGGTGAATCATATTGTACACCACTGATTTATAGCCACATGGCTCATGCACAAGTATGATACACTTGGCCATTTCTTTGGATAGCAAACAATGGATGACACTGTTAAGGATAGGAGGATAATAAGAAGGCATTCAGATTACGAGAACTGCACGTCCACTGCTTGTTCCAAATGTGTAGCATGATGGCTTTTACTCAAAAATAGGACGGGTTTCTTGTCATAATGCTTTACATGGCTCTTCTGGTTTAGTAACATCAGCTCACAGCTCAAAGCGTGACACCAGCTTTAGCAGCAAAAAAGTTTCAGACTTCAAAGTGCAGCATATCTCAGGAGGGGTGAGGCAATGTAGTGTGAAGCCTTTAATTACCTTTAAAGAGCGTGATACAGAACAGCTGTCAATGATTTATTATTATTATTAATGATGATGATTATTGTATTACTTTCTTTGCTTTTAAAATGCATTATGGGTGAGCTATAGTTTATTCAGTATATAATACATTTGGGCCCATATATATATTTTATTTCATATTTTACAGATTATTATTATTATTATTATTATTATTATTATTATTATTATTATTATTGTGGTCATGGTGGTGGTAAGAATAGTTATTATTGTAAGAAGAATTATTATAATAATTAGTATTGTTTTTAATACAATAAAATATCATCATTAACATTATCATTCATTGAGTATTGTTTATTATTTCTGTTATTGTTATTATTAGGTGCTTGGGTGGCTCAGTGGTCTAATTTGCTAACCCACCACCACAAAAACACTGGTTTAGGAACGGACTGTGTCTTCCAGTTGAGTCAGATGTCACTTTTTTATTATTATTTGTTGTGTTTACTTTTTGTTTATATCTTAAGATCTCAAACAGTTCTTCGGATACTTTAATTTTGTCACTATATCACTTTTTCCGGTCTTGTATTCTTCATAAAATATGACTTTCATGATGAAATATTGTGGTACCACACATTCTGTTAACAACTCACCACACTGCAGATTGCACAAGGAAAATGCTCCTCTGTAAATTCACTCTGATTCAAAGCTTACAGAAACCCTGTTCTGAAATAAGATATATGGAAAGCATGCTGCATACCAGAGCAGGTGTGTGGGAACTTGGAGTGTAAGCTTCTCCCATTCCTCTATTTGCAGTGTTAAGTCCTGACTGATCCAATAATGGTTTCTAATGGTCCATAATTAGCCTCCTATGGGACTGGGAGCTGAGCAGGTGTTGTTTAGAAAGGAAACTGCCAGTCCGGAGGAATGCATTCTCATGCTAGTAACATGCTTGTATTGTGTGATGGATGGCTCTGATGGACAGATGCCAGTTGTCTTAAACGGTTTGATGGATTAATCGACATACATCTGCTGAGATGTACGTAACTGATATTAAATAATCCATGTTCTCTACCGTGTCGGAGGAAATGGATGCAGTCTGATGATTTAGGAAAGCAGGATTCAATCACACAGCTGAGATGAGCTCCAGCCAGTATAACATCTTTTCATGTCCTTGGAAAAATAAATAACAGATTTGCTTTATCATGCGTTTTACACTTCATAGGTCTGCACATCATCGTGCTGAAATGATAATGTACCACCAAGTCTGATGCACTGAGAGAATGAAAACGAGAGCTAGGCATCTTAAGGATCATGAAATAAAACATATAATAAAAAAGAGGAATGGCCTAAGAACCAATACCTGAGGTTTTACTGTCCATCACTGTCCATCCAGAGGTACCGGCTTACCTCTGGTCTCAGGTTGAACCCAGTTCCAAAATAAGTCCCTGATGACTGATTCCCTGTCAGCTGCTTCCCAGATATGGGTGTGGTTTATTTCTTGTTTTTGTTTTAACTACAGTATGTGTGAGCTGACATTACAAGTATGTCACTCTGCAAAAAAATCTCAAAAACATTCCTTAAGAGTGCATCACATACCCAGGTGGGATAGACAGCTCAGCTAATTTGTTTCACCATCCGCAAACTAACCATCGTGAAGAATGGGAAGATAAGGACAAACATCAGGAGTTTGCTGTCAGCAACAGGCTTAAACCAGCCAAGATAGCAAAATAGCATCTACTTATTGGCGAAATCCCAGAAAATATCGAGATATCCTTTTTTTGTCAATATCGCACACCCCTAGTTCCCGGTCATCTTTGAGTTCTAGTGTCATCAATGTCTGTTCTCCAACTTGAAATGATTTTCCAATTTAGTTTTTCTTTGATGTTTCTTTCTTAGTTTTTAGTTTTTCTTTGATGCATGACACTCTTTTCTATCACATTTGTCATATTGTGTCATTATATCAACCAGCTCTATATGCAACCACAACCTGAACTGGCACGAGGACCTAACTGGCACACATACACATACAATCTCTCACTTGCGCCACTGCCTGATCAACAAGCAAAGGGACCTTTGCGATTGCTGGGTGTTTTCTTTCACAGAGGCTTGGCTAGGACCTAACTGGTTGTAGACTACCAGTAAAGGCAAAGGCTGCTGTGTCTGCTTCTTAATCCACAACAAGTTTCACAATTCTGCACTTCAGTTCTACAGTCTCTTACAATAAAATGCTATGTTATTTGCCCTGTGAGTTTGCATCAGTTCTTCTTACCTCTCTCAACTTTCCACCAGATGCTAATGTAAAGATCCCTCAAGAGAAACAAGTAACCAGGTCTATGGAAACAAGCCCAAAAGAAGCAAAGTCTCTTAGTGTGGGACTGTGGTAGCCCAGTGGTTAAGGTACTGGACTCTGGACCAGAAGGTCCAGGGTTCAAATCCCACCTCTGCCAAGCTGCCACTGTTGGGTCCTTGAGCAAGACCCTTAACCCACAATTGCTTGGATTGTAAGACTGTACCAATTGTAAGTCGCTCTGGATAAGGGCGTCTGCTAAATGCTGTAAATGTAAATG